>JAVJIF010010569.1:0-216505 GCA_038442645.1 Agave tequilana
GAAGAAGAAGTATACGAGGGTGGTGGTGGCAGCTTGGCTGGGGTAGGGTGATGCGGCCAGGCTGGTGGTGAGGCTTGGCCGGCGGCTGGGCGGCCATAGGAGGGGGTGAGAGTGAAAGAAGGGAGAGAAAGAGAGAAAGAAAGAGAAGGAGAGAAGAGAGGAGGTCCGTGGGGCGCGAGCTGATGGTTGGGTGTGGCTCAAAACCGGAGCCACGGCGGCAGCTCTAGCGGCAACCTAGCCGTGAGATGGTAAGGGAGTAAGATGTAAGAGAGCCAGAGAGGGGTGGAGAGATAAGGTGGTGGAGTCGATGGAGGAAGCTTGGGGAGAAAGAAAGAAGAAAGGAAAAGTTTTAAAACTTAATTAAATAATATTATTTTCATGGGTCAAAATTTGCCTAGTTTCGAACAGTTCCCAATTCTGAAAAATAATAAATATTACGTTGAGGAGTAATGTGAAATTAGATTCAAGAAATCTTATCAGGTTTGCAAGTTAAAAATCGTGAAATGTATCGCTGATACTAGACGACGACCCGGTTTGACCAGATTTTTGATAAATTTAGAAAAATACCCAAAATGCCTAAAAAAAGAAAACATGATTTAAAGAATAATTTGGAAGTAGATTCTGAAAAATTAAACTCCAATGATAAATTAAAAATCCTAGAGTCGACTGTCGGTATCGGTCGACACTGAATTCGAGATTTTCCCAAAATAATCCAGAAAATTTCAGAAAATTCTAAAAAATCTCAAATTTTAGAAAATAATATTTTAACTCAACTGGCTTAATCTGACTATCAGAAAGGTCAAATAAACTTTGTATGCCTATCGAGTACTAAAATTGTGATACGTACAGCAAGGATCAGGGGGTAATATTTCTCCCCACCTAAAAAAATTTTCGTTCTCGAAATTTCAGTTCAGGTGGGAGAATAATATTTACAGCCCTAAAACCTAAATGTTATGGGCCTACAATGCTTCCACTGTGCCACTCTGATATCGATAGCAAACTCGGGTGGAGAATGAGCGTCGTGAGTCAAAGATAAAGGATTAGAATCGATAGGATGAAGAAAAAGCAAGAAGGAAATCAGAATATTCTAGTTGACCACTGAAATTAAAGACTAGAAAAGAGTCAAGGAATAAATTTTCAACGATATGGTATTCTTGTACTCGTAGCTGGAGTCCCTAAATTCAGATACAGATGAGTGCTAATCTGAATCTGAATGTACTATTGGTATAAGACTGAGCATTGACCAAGATGTTGGCCCGAAGGCCCATCATGATTAACTCATATAGTTATAGTACTAATGATCTTGTGTTTAATTAGTGACAGATTCATAATCAAGATCTTAGTAGGCGCATAGCTTCAACAAAGGATTTAAAGTTAAGTTTTGAAGCTAGCACGGTGTTTGGACCAAGTCAAGAAGGCTTCAAGTGAAGACTTCAAGAAGATGAAGACTTGAGTCTAGGTTTGTTTTAGAAGATTTTGTTTTAGTTAAAATGTAAAGGATAGAGTAGTTGGTGGATTGCTCAAGTACATATACACACACACTCTTGAGTTAGTTTATTTTTAGAAAATTTTTTCAATTTTAGAAAATACAAGTTTGGATTTTGGTTTTCAAGTATACATATCTTTTATCCAAATCATGTTTAATGCTTAATGTCAAAAACATAGATATTTCACCATGTTTGTGTAGTGGATCATATCCATACACACTATGCTTTAAAAGTAGTTTAAATATCTTATTTTTGTATTTGGAGATGTTTTGGAAAAATAAAGTTTGGAAAAATCAAGTTTGGAAAATACTGTTTTTCATTTAAGCCAATTTTTCCATATTACAAAAATAGTCCAAATCTTTGTAACATACCTGATTTTGTGTAAGCATGTTTGTTTATCAAAGTATATTGGTAAAACTATTTTTGTAGATTTTTCAGTATTTTATGGGATTTATTTTAGCCAAAAAGACAAGTTTCAAATCCCTAAGTTTTCTGTTCTGGCTTAAGCCGGTCGACCGGGCGGTCGACCGATGTACACAGACGTGCACGCTAGTTCTGGCAGGAGGGCCGGCCGACCGACCCGGTCGACCGTCCAGAGAGCTCTGCTATCTGGAAGGCCCCGGGCGGCCGACCGGACAGAGAGACTTGCTCTCTGTATCCTGGCTCGGTCGACCGACCGTTCGACCGATGGCACAAACGGTCTGAAATATGACCGTTGGCCGGTCGACCGGGCGATCGACCGACAGGCCTGACAGACCCCAACGGCTAGTTTTCCAGACTCTATAAAATGGGGCATTTGGGGGCTGTTTTGATTAAGATTTTTGGAGACTTTTAGAGCCAGTTTTTCCCACTCTTTCAAGAGGTTTTTCTCCACAATTTGAGAGCAAGTATTTTCAATCAAAAGAAAAGTTTTATCAAGAGTGTAAAAGAGATTTTCTTTGAGTTTTCACCACCATTCTCATTCTTGTTTTCTCACACAAACACTTGAGCTATCCATTGATTATTCATTCTATAGGAGTGTTGTAGTGAGAGTGTTTATTGGTGATCAAAGTGTTTAGATCACCAAGAGATCTTTCTTTGTTTCTTGAGGAGGCGGACGAGTGCGTTCGCGGTGTTTCGAGTTCGGGTGCGAACTTGTTGTTTGAGGTGCGGCCTCGGCGAACCAGTGGGCTTGCGTGTGTACGGAACTAGAGAGTCCGAGGGATTGTAGGTGTTGCGGCACCGAGGAGTGATCCATTGGGATCAAGCATAGTGGAAATCCTTCATGTGTCGAAGGCGGTGATGTAGAGCAAGTGTGCTCGAATCTCGAAACAAATCCCTTGTGTTTGCGATTGCTCACTCTCTCTATCTCCTTGTCTATATCTTGCATTCAATTATTATGTTTATATTTATATGCTTGATATACTTGTGTGCCTAATTGTTATACTTGCTTGGGTTTGTTTGCTAACACTTGTATTCAACCAAGAGAGCCAACGCGGCACCTCAACCCTTATCTAGGGGAATCTAGAAGAGTTTGTCCAGAGCCCTTCACGGGGAATTCGGCAACACTCTTATGTTATACGTGGTGTTTAGTGTAAGAGTTTAGTTTAGGTCATAATAGTTTTTACTTCCGCATTATTTGGCATTTAGTGACCATTAGATTAGCCATCACCTATTCACCCCCTCTAGGTGAACTTACAATTGGTATCAGAGCCAAGTGCTCTGAATTTGGGTCTTACAATCTAGAGTTAAAGATCCTCATTTTTAGGCTAATCACATTATTTGTACACACACCATGGATTTCATGTCACCACCCCTTTGACATTCTTAACATCCAAATTTGGAAAGTTAAGATGTCTATGTACCTCAAGGCCTTAGGGGTTCATGTTTATCTTACTACGATTAAAGATTCTTATGTTAATGATAGCAAGAACATTGAGGCTAATGCAAAAGCCCTTTATGCTTTAAAGTCAACCCTAAATGATGATTATTTATCTAGGGTTTCTAATGTTGATTCGGCTTTTGTAGCTTGGAACATCATCACCTCCCTTGGCGAAAAGGATCTATATTATGCCGGGAGCGATTCGGATGTTGGAAGTGATGTCTCCAACAAGTGCTATATGGTCCAAGGGGATAACCCCCTTGAGGTAACTACGAATCCGAGGTAGATGAAAATGACATGTTATATGATGAGCTTAGCACTTTTTGTCAACTCCTTCTTGAAAAATATGACATGATTAAGAAAGTTAATAAAAACTTGAAAAAGAAATTTGATTGCATGCTAAAGGAAAAAGTTCATTTAGAACTAAGATTGCATGCATAGAAAAAGAAAATGAAGTTTTGAAAAATGGGAATATTTCCTTAATGTCTAAATTGAATGATTTATGTGAAGGGAATATGTCTTTGAAAAATCAAATTGTTTTGGTGGAAAAACAAAAGGAAATTGCTTTTCAAGAAAATAACTCTTTGAAAAGAAAAATTTTTGAAAAGAAAAAGAAAAAAGAAAAGGTTTCTAAAAAGAAAAAGACTTTTGATCATGCTTTACATGCCACCACCTCTATTGATCAAAATGAAGTTAAATTTTTGAAAAAGAAAATTGATTGTTTGAGTTCTACTTTGAGCTCATGTGCATTTAACCACAATAGATTGGAGTCTATGTTTTCAAAGAAACAAGCTCCACATTCTCATGCACATCATCATCATACATATGCTTATGTTGCACGTCATGATCACACTCACACACATAAGCATCCTAAGGTGTACAAGTGTACACATTGTGGCCGCAAAGGCCATTTAGAAAAATTTTATTTGATAGATTACATCATATTAATTTTGCTAAAAATAAAAATGTTTGGGTGCCTTACAATGCTAACCCTCAAGGACCCAAAAGAAAATGGGTACAAAAACTCCCACCTTGTGTTTTTGATGTAGGTGAGGGCTCTCACACGACGTGAGAGGAATTGTGCCTTGATGGTGGATGCACTTGGACTTGATGACACATACATGGATGCATCACTATCAAGGAGTTTGGTGGGACAACCATCATGTTGGAGCTTTGGAGTTGGTAACTATCTCTAAACTCCTAATTTATTTACATGCTGTTCATATGTCATATTTTTAGCATGTACATGTTTTAGTTTTTTTTTTGTGCTTCATGAGGTATATAACTTGTTTAGATGTAGATTCTATTAAAACTTAAATTTATACATGTACAAATAGTGAGAACAAATTGATTCATATATGTTTGCACTTCATGCTCATTTGTACCCACTATATGCACATGTATAGCCTAGTTTGATGATTCTATCATTTATACTTGTTTTGCCAATTTTCATGTTTTACTTCATGTATATGTATTTTTTATTCAAATCTAATAAATATACATGTATATCCTTTTTGAGTCCCTTGCCTTCATGCAAATACTATTAATAGACTCGTTTTATATTTGGGATATGTATGCATATTGTTAGATTTAGATAAATCATACATATACCTAGAAGTTTGTATTGTTTTTAATGAAAAATAAAATTTTCATGTTTTGATTGATAAAATAAAATGAATAATTTATTATGATCATTTTGAGCCTTAATGACTATTTTCATAAAATACTATATACATAATCTTGAACACTCATACTTCATTTGTTTTGTCATGACTTTGTTTCATGAACACTTTTATGAGCTTAATCGATTTTGAGTGTCATCTCTTGTGTATTTGGTATGATTCATGAAATACAAATGATTTGGTTTCATGTTTTTGAAGGATCTTTAACTAGTTTTTCAAAATTAATTTAACTAGTTATTATTCTTCAAGTTTATGAGATATACACATGATCCTATTATTGTTTCAATTTGTATCATTGAATCGTTTCAATTGGTATCAATTTGACTCTATATTTGTATATACTCATTTTTGTTTTCTTATATATGTATGTATCAATTTCATTTGGTATACTCATTTTTCATACATATATGAGTTATTTGTGCTTGAGTTAAAATCAATTTACATGTGTTTAAAAGCACAAACTTTGTTTATGCTAAGTTTACTTCAAATTTTTTTTAGCTTATGCATTATGTTTAAAAATGGTATCAAAATTAAAAAATATGTTTATTTGATATCTCAAAATTTGGTTTTATAAAGAAAAATTGAAAGAAAAAATGTTTTGATTTGTATTGCCTATATGCAAGGAGAGCTAACATCTCTTCTACATATAGATTCATGTTGAGTGTATTGTATATTGAGGAGCTTGACAACTCTTCTTTATGTGGTACAAGTGTGTAGGGGAGCTTCACATCTCCTCTTATGCATTACATATTATACGTTATGTGAATTAGGGCTTGTCATCCCTTTTTCATGTAATGTATATGTGTAGGGAAGTTACTTTACTGTCTTCCTCTTCATGAATGTATATCGCATATAATCTTTTATTGATATGTTTGATTTGACCCCTTCATTGGTTCTTTGTTTCGGACAAAAAGGGGGAGAAAATTTTGATGATTTTGTTTTACTTTAACCCCTTTGTTGATGATTGACAAAAGGGGGGAAGTATTTGGTATATATGCATGCTTTTGATAAAAGAATTTATGTTTATGCATATATGTTTTGTTCTGCAAATAGGAGAAAAAGAATTTTTGTTTTATGCTTGATTAGCATGTTACTCCTACATTTGCATACATGTCATGTGCTTCATTTCTATGCAAATAGAGAGAAAAGAATTTTTGTTTTATGCTTGATTAGCATGTTTACTCCTACATTTGCATACATGTCATGTGCTTCATTTCTATATTTATTTTGTTATTTTGTTATGCATGAGTTAAGGGGGAGCTTCTTTGAAGCTTTACTTTAATCCATGCATTATAACTTCATGAGTTTTGTCATCATCAAAAAGGGGGAGATTGTTGGCCCGAAGGCCATCACTCTAGTTTTGATGATGATTAACTCATGTAGTTATAGTACTAATGATCTTGTGTTTAATTAGTGACAGATTCATGATCAAGATCTTAGTAAGTGCATAACTTCAATAAAGGATTTAAAGTCAAGTTTTGGAGCTAGCACGGTGTTTGGACCAAGTCAAGAAGGCTTCAAGTGAAGACTTCAAGAAGATGAAGACTTGAGTCTAGGTTTGTTTTAGAAGATTTTGTTTAGTTTAAAATGTAAAGGATAGAGTAGTTGGTGGA
The DNA here is from genome assembly GCA_038442645.1 of Agave tequilana. Lineage (NCBI taxonomy): Eukaryota > Viridiplantae > Streptophyta > Magnoliopsida > Asparagales > Asparagaceae > Agave > Agave tequilana. The sequence goes on from JAVJIF010010569.1 coordinate 6,644, forward strand.
TTGCTCAAGTACATACACACACACACACTCCTGATTTAGTTTGTTTTTTAGAAAGTTTTTCAATTTTAGAAAATACATGTTTGGATTTTGGTTTTCAAGTTTACATATCTTTTATCCAAATCATGTTTAATGCTTAATGTCAAAAAACATAGATATTTCACCATGTTTGTGTAGTGGATCATATCCATACACACTATTCTTTAAAAGTAGTTTAAATATCTTGTTTTTGTATTTGGAGATGTTTGGAAAAACAAAGTTTGAAAAATCAAGTTTGGAAAAATTGTTTTCATTTAAGCCAATTTTCCATATTACAAAAATAGTCCAAATCTTTTGTAACATGCCTTGATTTTGTACAAGCAAATTTGTTTATCAAAGCATAGTGGTAAAACTATTTTGTAGATTTTTCAGTATTTTATGGGATTTTATTTTAGCCAAAAAGACCAAGTTTCAGATCCCTAAGTTTTCTGTTCTGGCTTAAGCCGGTCGACCGGGCGGTCGACCGACGTGCACAGACGTGCACGCCAGTTCTGGCAGGAGGGCCGGCCGACCGACCCGCGTCGCCGTCCAGAGAGCTCTGCTCTCTGGAAAGGCCCGGGCGGCGGGCGGCCGACCGGACAGAGAAACTTGCTCTCTGTATCCTGGCTCGGTCGACCGACCGATCGACCGATGGCACAAACGGTCTGAAATATGACCGTTGGCCGGTCGACCGTGCGGTCGACCGACAGGCCTGACAGACCCCAATGGCTAGTTTTCCAGACTCTATAAAATGGGGCATTTGGGGGCTATTTTGATTAAGATTTTTGGAGACTTTTAGAGCGAGTTTTTTCTACTCTTTTAAGAGGTTTTTCTCCACAAATTTGAGAGCAAATATTTCCAATCAAAAGGAAAGTTTTATCAAGAGTGTAAAAGAGATTTTCTTTGAGTTTTCCACACCATTCTCATCCTTGTTTTCTCACACAAACACTTGAGCTATCCATTGATTATTCATTCTATAGGAGTGTTGTAGTGAGAGTGTTTATTGGTGATCAAAGTGTTTAGATCACCAAGAGATCTTTCTTTGTTTCTTGAGGAGGCGGACGAGTGCGTTCGCGGTGTTTCGAGTTCGGGTGCGAACTTGTTGCTTGAGGTGCGGCCTCGGCGAGCCGGTGGGCTTGCGGTGTGTACGGGACTAGAGAGTCCGAGGGATTGTAGGTGTTGCGGCACTGAGGAGTGATCCATTGGGATCAAGCATAGTGGAAATCCTTCGTGTGTCGAAGGCGGGGATGTAGAGCAAGTGTGCTCGAACCTCGAAACAAATCCTTGTGTTTGCGATTGCTCACTCTCTCTATCTCCTTGTCTATATCTTGCATTCAATTATTGTGTTTATATTTATATGCTTGATATACTTGTGTGCCTAATTGTTATACTTGCTTGGGTTTGTTTGCTAACACTTGTATTCAACCAAGAGAGCAACGCGGCACCTCAACCCTTATCTAGGGAATCTAGAGGAGTTTGTCCAGAGCCCTTCACGGGGAATTCAGCAACACTCTTGTGTTATACGTGGTGTTTAGTGTAAGAGTTTAGTTTAGGTCATAATAGTTTTTACTTCCGCATTATTTGGTATTTAGTGACCATTAGATTAGCCATCACCTATTCACCCCCCTCTAGGTGAACTTACACAAGATGGTTACCCATATAGGTGTTAATGTAGGCTCTGATACCACAATGTAACTCGCTGATCCTGCGGATATGGAGACGCTACGGTGACGTATATACGCAGAGCAAAAATACCCTCAGGTATATACGCTAAGCCTCAGTACAGGGAATAAATATAATAGACACAATAATTCCAGCGTTAAATAAGTACAAGAATACCTATAAAAGGGGTCATTGATCATAACAGATATAAAAACAGCGATAATAAGAAAACAGACACAAATAACAAAGATACCTATGAATTAGAAAGGGTGACAGTCTCAAAATAATCTCAAAAACTATCTGGGACAGTGATATCTCAGATCACTAACTTGGGCACGCAAACCCAGGGTCGTCAGAAAGCGACCTAGTGAGGGGTAAAATGAAGAAAGCGGTAATATATTATAATTACACTATCACGATAATACTATTAATACATGTTTAAATACCAGTGATACAATACAATAATATAATACAATCGGGAAAATACACAAGTGTCATATTTTAATATTATAAATACCAAGCATGTTATAATAATGTCAATACCACAATAGTATCAAGTATTATGTAATTAATATCAGTTTATATGTCGGACTGTGCTATCACAAATAATAAGTCACTTTGGGAATTATGTTACTATAGTCGATAAAGTTATTTTATTTATATATGATTCGCATTATGATGCGGTATGAAGTGTTTCTAACTACATCAGTATGCATAAGTATCATTGTTGCACGTTTTACTTACTTTATATTTCTTATTTAATCTAATAATAACAGTCGTATAAGGGTGTCATGAGGAATGTGAACATGAAGATGTGAAGTTTGCAGAATAATCATACTACAGGTAACATGATAATAGTGGATATGTGGGTGTCATGATGTCTACAGGGTATACATGAAATATAATACATGAAACGCGGAGTATATGTGTACATGATTAGTGTGTCACCACATGGAGTGTAACAAATATCAGGAAGTGTAACAAGGTATACATGTGACATGAAGGTAAAATATCAGGAATAGTAGAAAGTATAAATGAACAATAATATACATGTGTCTAGCATGTCATATGATTTATACAATAAAAATAATCAATACCGCTTGGTATTTTAATCATTCTCCTCTAGTGTCCCATACCACTGGAAGTTCATACCGGAGCCTGCACTCCGAACGAAACCTACGATCATGGCATCCGATCTGACGTTATAACTGATCTTAAATTGAATGAAGTGTGTAGGAAGCGAAATCAATACTAAATGCATGAGCAACTCCTCAGACAACTCGAGCTTTTGTGCCTAGAGCTTGGAAGCAAAATGAGACATCTGCATGATGTACTCACTTATGTTTTCCTCGCCCTTGTACTTCATAGAATCAAGCTAGCTAAAAGCTTGCTTGTTTTTGCTTTATCATTCTTTGCAAAATGCTTCTAAATTTCAGCAAGGAAATCTTTAGCCAGAGTTATCTCATCAGATACTGCACATCGAAACGTTTTCAGAATGCCGTGCTTTATGATCATTATTAGAAATACGATTAGAGCGTTGCCACTTCTCAAAGTTCTTCCTATCATCAGAAGAACTTTCAGCTGTAAGAGAAGAAGTTGCTTTATCCTTAGTGCAAGATCTAAATCCATGCAGTCGAGAACAATTAGAACATTCTCTTTCCATTCCTTAAAGTTTGTCCCATTAAGCATGAGAATAATGTTTGTATTTGCAGATATATTAGTAGTATATACAATAGTTGTATATAGAATAATCAAATAAGCATGCATGTTCATATCATAATCAAATAAATAACTTTTAAATTAAACAATTATAGAATACCTCTCAAGATACCTAGTACAACATTAATATCAAGTCTTTGGACAGTAATAAACTTGTAAATGGTACTCTTGGTGTAATAATCAAATGTTGACAATAAATTCTGCCAAATAATAAATTTATCTTTGGATCAACTTATTATTCACATGAAAACCTTATAATTATCACACAATTACCACCACAAGTGTGTATACAATTCGGTCAAATATCATCCTTCCTTTGGGCCGGTCAATACTCGTATGAATTCACACATACACAAACATCTCAATATTCTCAAGAAGCCAATCTACACAAGAGAGGTCACTTTGACGTGTCTTATTTCAATTAGTTTTATTAAATGTTAGACAATTTCAATAATTGATGGATGTACTCAAATTTGTTTAAATTTTTTTAAAAGTCCCAAAATTGCCTAAAAAAGGGGCCCAGAATTCCTTAATATCCGGGCACCGCTACCGGCCGCAGCCAGCGGGGGCGGCGCGCCTACCGGTCGTGCCTGCATTAGCTTTTTTTTTAACTAAAATACTAGATCTGAAATATAATTTTTTTTTATTAACCAGAATTTAGATATGAGATTTTAGATCTATAAATCTGAAGAAAAGAAAGTTTTTACCAAAGCCAGAGTAATCATGTAATATGATTCATAAGAGCTAATTTATATTTCATGGAAGTATCAAAAAATCCCAAATTTTGAAATTTAATTCCCAAATCTAGAAATCCTCGATGGAATGGCTCTGTTACAAATTGTTATAACTTGAATTAAACAATAAAAGAATTCGATCAACAATAATTATCTTTAGAATAAACAAGATTAAAGATCATATATTGATCATATATCAACCCTAAAATATAGATCTAGTCACCATGAAGATTCAAAGATATGAGAATTGAAATAGTAAGGCAGAAACGTACCTTAATTCAAGACTAAATTACTTGAATTGTTGAGATGGAGAAGGCCTTCCAAAAGATCCATATTCTTCTAGGATTTCTCTCTATTTGAAGGGCTTTCAAAGAGAAAAAGATGATACATTCCTTTGGGGACCATGATCTCTTAAATAATAACAAGAGTTATTTTTTTTTCAATTTGGCCCTTCATCAAATTAGAAATTACATAATTATCTCTACACATTAAATCCATGACAATTTAATACCCATTAGTCCAATTATTGACTTAATTAGATCACAATTAATTAAACTATATTTTAAAATAGACATACACATAAATTCACATATGTGAGCCCGCACATGTTGAATTATTTTCAACATGTATGTCTTAATCATAATTCTTTATTTTTATATGAATGATTGTTATTTATTTTAGTTGATGCCAAGGGAGAAGAACAGTGCACTGAAAATATAATATTTAGTTTCTTTTACACAATAAATCCAATTACCTACATTTTTTATTTTAAAGAATGTTGTGATTTAAGAAGTATTCTTTGTTGCCAAAGAGAATAAGAAAGAGAATCCAAATCTACTTCCAATTCAGAGAAAGTGGTTGTATTTTCAGAATAACCATACAAGAAAAGAATTTGATATCTTCAGAAATTCAAATTTAAATTCTAAAAAAATTGCTCACTGGTAAAGGCTTGAAAAAATCTTGACCACTTCAATCTCTCTTGCATGTCTATTCAAAAGAGAACAACTTGTCCTCTTGATGAGAGCCCAACTTATTTGTCTACTGAGTAGATATGCAAGGGGCCTTAAAAGTGTGGAGGTGAACTAATTCTCGTAGAACAAAACAGGGAGTTAGGTTACATGAGGCATGAGAGTTAAAGATTGGGTTGTGTCTTTGTTAAATTAAAATTCGAAAAAGATCTTATTTGGTACGAAAAGAGCTTCTAAAATTAAGAAGTTATACATAATTGGAGAGGATTTATAAGTAAATTATTTTTCTAATTTAGGTTGCAGTCAGACTTAAACTTGGGACTCCTCCCACAGATCATACTGATAGTTTTAAAAGTAAATTGATTAGGTAAAATTTTGTTAATTGAAAGGAACTATATTTGAAACTACATACAGCTTCAACTAAAGGAAATAACAACTCAATTCTTTGTTTTGATGTAACTGCAATTATACGTAGTTCTAACTACAGCAATTGGTAGGAGTTGAAGTATAACAAACGAGGGTGCCACATCAGATTTATTCACAATTTCTAAACAATAGAACTTCATCATGCATTAAACCAAATAATTGTTCTTTGGTTCCTACAGTTGAAAATACAAACATGAGTTGTAAAATCAAACACATAACTTGGTGAGTATATGAATAACAACTACATATATAAATGAAACAATAGTGCAGCTCAAACTACACCAAAGCAAACGAACTCTAAATGACACGAGATCATCAGAAGATTGAGCCATGGAGAAGAGTTAAATATATTTATACTAGGTGATCTAGGGACGATGTCATGAATCAACTTTAGAGTGGGGCGAGGTAGAATTGAGAAAAAATAATATATAAAGTGATAACGTATAAAAATAATAAAGTTAGAACAAAATTAGCTAATAGAAATAACAAAAGAAGTAAAACTTTGGGCAAAATTTGAAAATGTATAAAATAGCCTAAAAAAGAAAAGATTTGTATCATTGAAGATGACTCGATTACACTAGCATACAAAAACTTGTAACTATGGGAGAAAGAAATTTCCTTTTAACCTTTTTAGTGGGATTTATTTTTCCCTCTCCTTTATTTTCTTTGTGTTATTTTTCCACCTTTTTTTCTTTTCCCCCCCTTCTTGGTAGTAAATGGAAAGGGGAGAAGGAATACATTTTGGAGAAGATAAGAAAAGGCTTAAGCAAAATCTAATTTGAAATAGTTAATTAATTATATATTTAATGAATTATATTTCTTAACAAAGAAAGAAATGAAGTTAAATCACTACAATAATATACAGATTAAAAGGCTCCACCATTCACGTCGTTTTTTAACAAAAGCAACGTCAAAAATTGATTTTTATGTTTATTTAAAAAAAAAACCGATGTTAATTGAGGGTTTTAACGTCGGTTCTTAGAGATTTAACATCAGCTCTTGAGTAACTAATTTTTAAAACCAAAGATTTAACGTTGTTTTCTCAAGAACCGATGTTAAATATCTAAGATTTAATGTTGGTTCCTCTAAGAACCGACGTTAAATCCCTACCCCCCCCCCCCCAAAAAAAAAAAAAAACTACCCCCTCACAGCCACCACTCTCTCATCTCTCTCCCTATCAAATCTCCCTTTCGCTGCCTCTTTCTACCTGCTGCTCCCCCCGCGCCCCATTTCCTCTCCAGAGCCCCTCGTCTCCTCTTTTGTCTGACGAGCCTCCCTCTGCTCCAATCTCTCTCCCCCAAGAAATTCCTCTCCCCTCCGCGCGCGCCCCCCCTCTCTCTCAAATCTCCCCTCCGCCGTCTCTCTCTCAGCCTTCCGCTCTCGCCGCCTCCTATTTCCTCTCGGAGTCCCCTCGTCCCTTTTCTGTTCGGCGAACCTCCCCTCGCCCCGATCTCTCACCCCTTAAGAAATCCCCCACTCCTCCGTGCATGCCAGCTTCTCTGGCGAGGCCCCCTACCCCTCTCTCCCCGCCGACGACCCCCCTCCAGTGAAGCCGCCTTCGGAGAGCCTCTCTCTCCTCTCCGGCGAACCTTTGGGTATCATTCTTTCTTATTTTCTCATATTTTGTGAAATTGTTGATTTGTAAAATAGTATGTTTAGAAAAAAATTAATTTGATGCTAGCTAGCTAGTTTAGAAAATTTTATGAAATTTATTGAAAAATGCTACCTAGTTTAGAAAAATGTGTGAAATTGTTGATTTGATGTTAAATTGGTGAAAATAGTTAAATTTGCGTGTGTATGTATGATGTGTGATGTGGGCTGAATTGGTAAAAAAATTTAATTTATAACGATTGTTTTTATAGAGCCGATGTTAATGATGAATGTGTATATAAGAAGTGTAATGTGCGATGTGTGTGTTTATGTATGTGTAACGTACATGTGTATGTTCGTTTGTATGTATATATATGTGTGTGTGACGTGTGTGTGTGTGTCTATATATGTGTGTGATGTATGTGTGTGCTCATGTGTGTGTGTGATGGTGTGTGTACGATGCATTTGTGTATTTGTATGTGTGACTTCATGTGTGTGCGCCTTGTAGATCAGAAATTAATATTTTGGTTGGATTTTTTGTCATGTTTTATTGAAAATTTATATTTTGTTTTTTATTTCTAGACATAGTAAAGACGGATCGAAAATGGATTCATGCTGATCGGTTAAGTACTGAATATGAGAAAGGTGGTAGAGGGGTTTATTAATTTTGTTATTGAGCATGCAGATAATCTTAATCGTATTAATTGTCTGTGTATAAAATGTGGCTGCCTTGATAAAATTACAGTTGAAGTATCAAGAGACCATTTATTCATTAATGGGCTTGATACAAGTTATACAAGATGGATACGGCACGTTAAGAGTGCAAAAAAAAGATAGGCTTATTAATTCAAGTGATAAAAGATGTGATGAAAGGGAAGAAGTTGATTGTGATGAGGGTAATAAATTAGAAGATATGATGCATAATGTAAATTAATACTTTGTGGATCGTCCACACTTATTCGAGAGCTTAAAGAATGATACAGAAAAATCTTTATATGTTGATTCTAAATTCACTAGGTTATCTGCAGTATAGAGATTATATATTTGAAAATAAGAAATAGGTGGAGCGATAAGAGTTTTATATCCTTACTCAAACTTTTGAAAGATATATTTTCTGAGGACAATGAACTTCCAGATCATACGTACAAGGCCAAGAAAATCATGCGCTCTATGAATATGGATTAAAAAAAAATGCATGCTTTTCCTAATGATTATATTTTGTACTGAAAGTAATATGTACATTTAGAGAAATATCCGGTGTGTGAAAGGTCACGGTACTAAACAAATGACATATCTCCGGCTAAGATATTATGGTATTTTTCGATAATACCTAGATTTAAACACATGTTTAAGAATGCAGAACATGTGAAAACTTGATGTGGTATTCAGATGGGAGGACTATTGATAGTATGTTACGGTATCTGGCTAATTCTCCGCAATGGAATATGATTAATGGAAATTTTTCTGAATTTCAGAGTGATGCAAGGAATCTCTGGCTAAGTCTTTTAACTGATGGAATGAATCCGCATGGTAACATGAGCATCACACAAGTCATGGCCAGTTGTGTTGATTATTTATAATATTTCTCCATGGTTGTGCATGGAGCGCAAGTTTCTTATGATGTCATCACTGATATCGAGGCCCAAATAGTCGAAAAATGATATAGATATTTATTTTGCACCTATTATTAAGGATCTAAAGATAATGGGGGAGGAAGGGGTAGAAGTATTGAATGCATATCGTTAAGAACTTTTCGTACTTCGAGTTATATTACTTTGGACAATCAATATTTTTTCAACATATAATAACTTGTCAGGGTACAGTGTAAAAGAACACAAAGCATGTCCTATATGTGGAGAAGGCACATTTTTTCTTCAATTAAGGTATGAGAGAAAGACAATATATTTTAGTACCCAAAGGTTCTTGCTCATATCACACCATTATCGGAGGCTACAAAAAGCGTTAATAAGTCTACAGAAGAAGAAAAATCTCCAAAAGCTTTGAAATATGAACAAGTATATGAAAGGATGAAATATTCTATGCCAAGTTGGGAAAAAGTGAAGCAAAATACAATTGAAAAGAAAGTATGAAAAAAACGATCGATAAGTGTTTGTGTGTGAGACACTGCGTTGATGTTAGGCATATTAAAAAAGCCAAAGAATACTAATGATGAGAACAATACTAGAGATAACATTGATGAGGTTTTATGCTTTTCTACTGGATTAACAATCGGGAATAATATTGATATTACTGAGGGTGATGTCGAGAAAGATATCAACATACGAGAAGATTATTTTGAAGGAATTTGGTTGAAAAAACTAGTAAAAAGAAGAAAACATAAATGTAGATCTATTTAAACTCAAATTGTTTCAATATCTTACATATTTGATTTTAATTTTTATGTCCATTAGTTGTTTATTTTTGTTATTTTTTCGTTCGTAGCTTACATTTTTAATACTTTTTTACTTTTTAAAGTTGCTAATTTGTTTTTGTTTGATTATGTTTTTAACATGCATATGACTTCATCAGGGTCGAGTAGTGAAAAATCTCCAAAGATGACCCGAGGCTCCACTCGAATGAGAGAGTTACTCTTATTGAGATTTCGGGGTGTACGACTTGCAGTGAAATTCAACAATGCAAATATTTCTCTTGTAAGAATGGAGAGAAATTAGAGAGTTATATTGGATGGGTTGATCGTGAGAAAATCCCTATTAACATTTTTAATTGGCGTTCGGTTCCAAGGAATTGAAGATTAAGCTTGGGTGATATTTTGATAAAAATATTTTATCACTATAATCTTTAATAGACTGAATTTACTATTTTATATCTTTCTTTTCTTATTGCAGACTATACTAGAAATAGAAGATCACAGAAGAAAAATATTTTGAAAGATGATGGAAAAAATGAAAAGATTTCAAAAATTGTTTGACAAGGCATTACATTAGTAAAGGTTTAATTGAAAGTTCGTCATCAAAATATGATTTCATTGAGTAAGAAGTTTGGGACAACTTTATAGAATCACATACAACTACGGAGTTCCAGATTAACATAAAATAATTTCTAATTTATTACGATGTTAAAATATTTAATTTCATTCATATTTGGATAACTTTTAAATAATTTTTAAATAGGTCAAATATGACGCCCCGATCCTGCGGGTAAGGAGACATCACTGCGACGTATATACGTAGGTCAAAAATACCCTCACGTATATACGCTAAGCATCAGTATAGGTAAGAATCAGAGTGCAAAAATACGGTAGTAATATACATTCCAACAGAAAAGTACAAGTATATGGCTATCATAGAGAGTGATACAATATTAAAGGAATATTACATCACTAGAAAATACAAAAGCACATTATACGAAGAGATATACATAAACAAAGCTGAGAGGTGCTCACGAGCAGTAAGAGGGGCCTCGAGAGCCAATCGGGAGAAGAGCTGGGAGGAAGAGCTACGACGATGTCCAAGTTTCTGCTGCACTCTGATCACCACGAAAGTATCCGCTGCGCACTCTAATCAGCTACAGTAAGGCCACCATGGTACAGATTCTAGGATTTGGACATGAGAATTTAGGGTTGTCAGATGCAATCCGGTGAGTACATATGATAAGGGTAAGTGGCGTGCATATCAGGCACACGTGTACAGAAAAGGTGTATCATGATATAAGCACATATGAACATGAAATGAGACAATAAGTACAATAACTACAGGAAAATCAGTTATACCAGTCCACATTACCGATCCGTGAGATTAGTACTTCAAAAGAATAATCCAAATAAGGAAACCCTCATATATATACCCTACACCTCACGTCACTATAATATGAGTTTATATAATCTGAGTTTATATAACCTGAATTTGCCTTCACAATAACAGAATAATGAAAAAGTATGGAAACTCGACAATAAGCAATCAAATAATCCAACAAAATAGCACAGGTATTATGTGTAAGTGCAGGATAATGTATCGTATAACAGCTCTCCCAAGTATAGATCAAGTGTATAGCTAGTCAGATATCAGGAGTATGTTATTATTATGTCATTAAGACTCATCAGATTTATATACATCGGTATGTGTCCCATTCCACATACCTCAGCATACAACCCGGAGAGTAAGTTATTAGAAACTGATGGAGATCGACGAACCATGCTTAGAATTGATCCCTTATATGCCCGGGACAACGGTCAAGGAGTATCCGGTACTGAGCCGTAATGTACCGCTAGGTACCGGGACTTATTGTACGTCCGTACAGGAATAGGATGTCACCGCTCTCACAAGAATAGGCTAAGGGGCTTATGGCACAACTGGCAGGCAGGGGAGTAGGGGTGCCAGTACACCTCACGGAAACACCTGGTGGCCTCCAAGTCGAATCCAAGTATGTGGTTGCGCGACACTTTAAGACCATCATAAGCAAGGAGAATATATCGGTACTCATCAATTTCCCCCATCCCGGTGTAAGTTATCTAATTATTACAATTTGTCCAGTGATAATGTCCACAGGGTATTCACAGTAATCTTATATTCATGGTTATCCAATTACGGGAATCAATAGGAGCATAGTATTAGGAGTCTCCCTTTTTCAGGAGTTCAAGTATACAGGAGTTCAGGAGCACAGGAATCAGGAGTACCAAATGTCTGGTAATAATATAATAATCATGTCAAATCCCCGTAAAAGTGATAATCATGAATATGCAATGTAATACAGGTGTCAGGTGTAATAGTATCCAGTCAGGTGTCACAATATCAGGTCAAATGTGTCGGTACTAGGTGATAGCATATGTCAAGTATCAGTGATAGCATGTCAATTATTAGGTGTCAGGTCTCAGCTGTCAGGGATCAAGTGTTAAGTGATAACATGTCAAGTACTAGTGTCAGATATCAAGTGTTAGAAATCATGTGTCAAGTATAAACATATCAGCGTCAGGTAATTAACATGTCGGTATCAGGTGAGTAAATACAGAGTTACAGCATCGTATGTCAAGTAATCATCTGGTCATGCAACATGATACAAGAGAACAGTATAGTTAAATATTTTAAACTCTTCACAATCATACCTATAACAACAAAAGATTAGTCTTTTAATTAGCTCTGTGAAGCCGAGCGAAGCGAGGAGCATATCTAGGCATATCCAATGCGAATATAATATCAGTTCCATGAATTATAATAACGGCCAACAGGTATTCATATAACATGTTAATTTAGAAAATCACTTGCATATTATATATCAACTCGTATAACGATGCATCATGTATTCAAAGCTAGAGCAGCAATTGCTAGGCATGTAACGGTAGTAATAAGACATCCACATATCAATATATCATGAAATAAACGCTAGGTAGCAGTTACTAAATATGAATTGATGATATCAAAGCACTTGAATTTATATTGAGCCCTAGAATAGAATTAGTAAGGCATGAGGTAACACAAAGTACTCGCCTAAATCACCGAAAAATAACGTAAAATCTCAGAATACCATAAACACTTACACGCTACTAATCCATATAAAAATATATATATATATATATATATATATATATATATATATATATATATATATATATATATATATATATATATATATATTAGAGAGAGTGAGAGAGGAGAGAGAGAGTAGAATTAGTTAGAGAGAGGAGGAGGCTAAGAGAGAGAGAGAGTTGTAGGAGAGAGATGGGGAGATATGTTTGGAGATGAAGGGGGTAATTAGAGAATGTGCGAGAGGGTAAATAGGGAAAATGAGAAGGAGGGGTTAAAGGGGAAAGAAGGAACATAAAGAAGAAAAGAAAGAAAGAAAGAAAGGAAAGAAGAAAAAGAAGGAAAGAAAAAGGGAGGGAAGAGGGAAGGTTGGCTGGCGGCTCTGGCCGCCACCGGCAGCGTGGGCGGCGGCGCCGCTGGAGGGGGCGGCGGCGCGGCCTAGGCCCGAGGGAGGAGGGGTGTTTGGTTGTTGTTGGTTTGTTGATGTTGTTATGATTATTGTTGCTGAAGGTGATGGTGGTGGTGGTGGTGGTGGTGGCGGTGGTTGAAGATGGTAGTGTTGGGGAGTTGGAGGAGGAGGAGATGGCGGTTGGGTGGTTGGAGTGGAGAAATTGGGAGTTTTAATGGTGAATTTTGGAGAAAAAGGAGATTAATGGTGATGGGTTTTTAGAGAAATTAGAGAAGAAGAAGGGGTATTTGAAGAGGAGGGAATTAGGGAAGGGAAGGGACGTTTGGGGGAGGGGCGGTGCCGGTGAGGGGACGGTGGCGATGGTGGAGGCGACGGTCAACAAGGAAGAGAGAGAGAGAGTGTGTGTGTGTGTTTTAGTGGGAGAAATGAAGAAGGAGATGGAGAATAATGGGAAGAAAAGAAGAAAGAAAGGAAAAATAAAGAGGAGAGGTAGAGGGGAAGTATGGAAGAAAGAGTGGGAGGGATGGTGCTGGTTGCAGCTGCTACTGCTGCTGCATGGAATGGGAGGCATGGGGAACAGGTAGGGGAAGGAATGGAAGAAAGAGAAAAAGGAAAAGAAAAGAAAAAAAAGTAAAAGAAAGAAAAAGATGGAAAAGTAAAAGAAAGTGTAAAGTAGGTAAAAAATATATTATTAAATAATAAATAAGTAGAATAAAATAGGAGAATTAAGTAAATGAGAAGAGAAAGAAAAAATAAAAAAATAAAATAATTGGGCAAATAATATTATTATTTAAATAGGGTAAATTTTGAATGTTTTAGAAACGCTTTGAAAAGTTCTCAAAAATAGAAAATATTATTTTAAGATGCCTAGTGAAATCGATTCGAGAAATTCAATCTGATTTTCAAATTAAAAATTTTGGAATCTTCCAGCAATACTGGTCGACACCAAAATCGGTCAAATTTTGATAAATTCAGAAAAATCTCAAAATGTATTTAGATAGAAAATGAGATGCTAAGAAGTAACGTGAAAGCCATTTCTAAATTCAACTCCATTTGAAAACTAATAATCTGGGAATCGGTCAGCGTACTAACCGACACCGGTTTTGAAGATTTTGCAGAATAATTCTGAAAATTTTCAGAAAATCATGAAAAATCTAAAATATTGAAAAACAGTATTTGAAACTGAAATCAGTTAAATTAGACTACCAAAAAGGTCAAATCGGACAGTATGCTGGTATCGGGTTCCTAGTCCAAGTCAGGGCTGACTTTAAGACTGAGAATCTAGATCCGATACCAAATAACATAAGCAATTACAACTCAAAAATAAATACTAGAAGAAAATTAAAACAATACGGTCGAAAAAATCGGGACACGTATCCCGGGAACGGGGTGCTACATTGAAAATAAAAAAAGAAAACTTCAAAAGGAATTTAAATATAAGATATTTGACGTCACGCAAAGGATATGGGCGTCTGGAACAAGATCTGGTAAGCATATAATTTTTTTGTTATTTTTTAATGTTTACATATAGATTATTACTGATATCTTGTATATTATTTTGTGTAACAGATTGCCAAAAAATCATCAAAGGGTGATTCAATAGTCATATTAATTTCTCGACATGAATTGTGGAAAGCTGCTAGGCTTAAAAAAATAGTTCATATATCAATGAAGACGCACAAGAAATTACAAATACAATTGTAAGTGCTTTAATTTAAAATGAATTATCTAGATACAATTGGGAATACAATTTTGTTACTTTCTAAGTGTTAACATTAAAATCTTTTTTTTAAGATTCCCTTACTGAGTCGGCGTCGCAGAGAGAAATTCATCCAGAAGGGATGAACAACAAATTAGACATGATCGGCACCCCGGTCGTGCTAGAGGCGCCGGATATGGGGGCACTATTACCAGCTACTTCCATCAACCTCTTGGACGCCGATCGTCTGCATCAAACGATGAGGTAAAAAGGTTAGCGGATGCCTGGGTGAAGGAAATGCTCTTAGAGCTTACAGAGATAGTGAGGCAACAGCTCTAAAGGTCATCTTAGCCTCCACCGTTCTATTATGAGCAGTATCATCCTTTGCCCTATTATGAGCAGTCTGCTTATCCTCCGCCGTACAGCGGCCATGTTTCTTACTTGTGTCAATAAATTTATCACAAAATTCAATGGTAATATTACTTTGTAATTTATTTTGTTATCGATATTTTTTATTAATATCATGCTTATTATTATTTATGTTATAGGGTGGATTTCTTCTCTGTGATTTGGCCATTAAAGTTAATGGGATGATAATTGTTGTGGCTCGCGAAAGAGCGTACAACACCAATGGTGATAATCAAGTGCTTCATGATTAGGCACTTGAATCTGGTAATATTAAAGTCAGCATTATAGAGCCATTGGATATTAATGGATATCTACCATACCAACCGACAAGATGACCACCGTTGGTGATGTTGTTGTTTTTTATTCCATGGCCAATAGATCTTGTTCTTTGTATGCCCAAGTATGTTATCAAAATAAAAGTACAAGTTCTATTTATTAATTAAAATATTACAAATTACTAAAGATAATATGATATCATGATAGGAAATATCTAGAGAGAACGGTGTGGCACGCCAGCGGGGAGCTAACCCACAAAACAGTCGGTCAACCAGCCATTTCAAAGGGCAAAAAATAAAAGTATCTACAAGCAACTAAGGACAGTAGGTATTTTAGGGAGGAGGATTTGAATTGATGACATAATTGAAATAGGAATGCCTTATGTTATCTTAGGATATAGTTCTCTTTTAAGCCTCGAGCGTAGTAACATTTTGCAGTTCGTAGGCAAAAAGCATGTAAGCGTGACATGCATCACTATATATATTAAGTGAGTAATAAAAGTTTATTAGTTTATGTGAATTAAATATTTTTAGATTTTTTAATTGTTATTTTAATTTTTATCTTAAGTTTTTATATGAGATGTGTTATCGTATAAGCATCAGTGGTATGTACGATTTTATTTATCCATACAGTATCGCATATGTTTATTTCGTCTGGGATTGAAAGGGAAAAGTTGTGTTTATTGTGAAGACAACGAAGGAAGTTGCGGTTGTTTGTATTTTGCATTAATACGGGGTAAGTACTCGAGTTTTATAATAAAATTTAATTGTTGTTTTATTAACTTCATACTAATTTCTGTTATAGTTCACATTGGACATTGTGTATGATTGACCCACATGACACTATTGTATATTGGTTGGACTCGTTACGTTACGAGCCGCGATGTGAGATTATTGATATGATTAATATGTAAGTGTTTAATACTTATATCTACTTCATTAGCTCTCTATCTATAGATCTTTTATTAATATTCTTTTTTGTTTTATGAAAAGAGTCATGGATATGTTTATCACAAATAGTAATCAAAATGTGCGGTCTACGAATATGTATTCTACATGGAGGATTATTAAGGTATTTTTTTAGTATTTTATATATTTTTTAAAAAATTAACAATATTTAAGTTACACTTATTAATTTAATTCTTGTAGTGTCCTCCAACCGGATAGCGTGGTGTGTGGATAATACGTGATGTAGTTTGTGTAATCACCTAGAGGAGGGTGAATAGGTGATGAGCTAATCTAATGGTCAATTAATGCGGAATTAAAACTTCTTAAACTAAACACCACGTATAGCACAAGAGTGTAGCCGGATTCCCCGTGAAGGGCTCTGGACTAACTCCTCAAGATTCCTCTAAATAAGAGTTGAGGTGCCGCGTTGGCTCTCTTGGTTGAATACAAGTGTTAGCAAACAATCCCCAAGCATATAACAATAAGCACACAATATATCAAGTATATAAACATAAAGACAATATTAGCATGCAAGATATAAAGACAAGTAAGAGATAGAGAAAGCAATCGCAAACACGAGAGATTTGTTTCGAGGTTCGAGCACACTTGCTCTACGTCCCCGCCTTCAACACTTGAAGGATTTCCACCATAAACCATCTCACAGGATCACTCGGTGCCGCAACACCTACAAGGCGAGTTCACACTTGAACTCCTTGGACTCTCTAGTCCCTTTACACGTTTTCGCAAGAACACACCGCAAGCCCACTAGCTCGTCGAGGCCGCACCTCAAACACCGAGTTCCCACTAGAACCCGAAACAATGCAAACACACATGTCCGCCTCCTCAAAGCAAAGATGAAGTCTTTGGTGATCACATGCAAACACACATGTCCGCCTCCTTAAAGCAAAGATGAAGTCTTTGGTGATCACAACACTTTGATCACCTAAAAACAATCTCACAAAAACTCTCATATAAGTAGATATAGCAATGGATAGCTCAAGTGTTTGTGAGAAAAACTAGGATGGAAATTGTGGTAAAAAACACAAGAAATCACTTTTCAAAACACTCTTGATAAACACTCTTTTGATTTGGAAATGTAGCTCTAAAACATGTGGATATAACCACTGAAATGGGTATGCAAGACTAGCCCAAAACTCTTCTCAAAACCTTGTCTAAAACAGCCCCTTAAAGTCCCCTTTAAATAGGCTCAAAAACTAGCCGTTGGGAGCTAGGATGACCTGTCGGTCGACCGGCCAATGGTCAGATTTCTGACCGACGGTTGAGCCAGCGGTCGACCGGCCCGGTCGACCGTGGCCTGGATACAGAGAGCAGGCTCTCTGTCCGGTCGACCAGCCCGGTCGACCAGGGCTTTCCAGACAGCAGAAGCTCTCTAGCGGTCGACCGGGTCCGTCGACCGACCCTCCAGCCAGACTGGCATGCACGTTCTGTGCACGTAGGTCGACCGACTCCTAGCTCGGTCGACCGGCCCGGTCGACCGGCAGAAGCCAGAAAACAACTCTTAGGGATTGAAAAACTTGGCATTTTGACTAAAATAAAATCCCATAAATTCACGAAAAATCTACAAAAATAGGTTCAGTATTATACTTTGATAAACAAACATGTTTGAGTAAAATGAAAACATGTTACAAACATTTTGAACTATTTTTGTAATTTAAAAATTTTGGTTCAAAACTTATTTTTCTAAAACTTCTCCAAATACAAAAACACGATATTTTAAACACTTTTAAATCATAGAGTGTATGGATATGATCCACTACATATACATGATGAAATATCTATGTTTTTGACAATAAGCACTAAAAATAGTTTTGGTTAAAGACATGTAAACTTTGAATACCAAAAACCAAAATGGTATTTTTTTTAAATGAAAACTCTTTTGTATTTTTTAAAATAAAAAATCTTTTATGAAAATTCATCTAAATCAAGAGTGTGTGCGTATATGGTATACTTGAGCAATCCACCAACTATTCTATCTTTTACATTTTATCTAAAACAAAATCTTAATAAAAATAAACCTAGACTCAAGTCTTGATCTTGAAGGTCTTCACTTGAAGTCTTCTTCTCCTCTTGACTTAGTTCAAACTTGATCCAAAGAGCTAAACTCCTCTTGAGTACTTGATGCAGTTTTGATGCATAGGCTCTTGAATCAAACCGTGTTAGCTCTAAAAGTTGCCTTTAAATTCTTTGTTGAAGCTACACACCAACTAAGATCTTGATCATAAATCTGAGACTAATTAAACACAAGATCATTAGTACTATAACTACATGAGTTGATCATCATCAAAACTAGAGTGATAGGCCTTTGGGCGAACAATCTCCCCCTTTTTGATGATGACAAAACTCATAGAGTTATATATGCATGGATTAAAGTAAAGCTTCAAAAAAGCTCCCCTTTAACTCATGCATCACAATAAACAAATATATATGGCAATAAAGCACATAAAACTAAACAAACATGTATGCAAATATAAGAAGATAAATATGCCAATCAAGCATAAAACTCATCAAATTTTTTTTGCAAAACAAAACAATATGCATACACAAAAATTCTTTCTCCCTCTTTATGTATAAAGCAAGGAAAAATATGCATATATATACTAAAATACTTCTCCCCCTTTTTGTCAATCATCAACAAAGGGGTTAAAGTAAACACAAAATAATGTTCTCCCTCTTTTTGTTAGAAACAAAAAATCAATAAAGAGGTGAACTCAAATCAATCAATAAAGAGATATATGTGATATACATTCATGAAGAGGAAGACGCTAAGTTAACTTCCCTACATACATGCATTACATGAAGAAGGGATGACAAGCCCTAATTCACATAACACATAATGTGCAATGCATAAGAGGAGATGTGAAGCTCCCCCTACACACGTGTACCGCATAAGAAGAGTTGTCAAGCTTCTCAATATAAGATACACTCAACATGAATCTATATGTAGAAGAGATATTAAGCTCCCCTTGTATATAGGCAATACACATCAAAACATTTTAATATTTCTTATTAAAACAAAAATTTGAATTTTCTCAATAAAACAAATTTGAGATATCTTAGTAAATCAAATTTTAAGATACCAATTGTAAATACTCATTACAAATTTTGAATTTTAATTGTAATTGACACATTTTACCAATTGAAATAACAATAAAATTTTGATACAAATTGTAATCATGATACCAATGAAAGAAAGTATTTTATATTTTGATACCAATATAAATTTTCATGGATACCAATTGAAATAAAATAGATCAATAGATACCAATTGAAACATATTGTACATTTTGATATCAATAATAAATAAATACCAATTGTAAAAAAAATACCAATTGAAGATAATGCATAAGCTTATATAAAAGATACCAATTGAGAAATCAATTGAAAATTAAGATTTAGCATAAACATACTTTATGCTTTAAAAATATAAATATCTTGAAAATTAAGAACAAACAAATCATATATATGTATGAAAAGAGAATACCAATAGAAATTGATATTATTTGAAATAAAGCATACATATATAGAAAACAAAATATGAGTATATACAAAATAAATATCAATTGGGATACCAATTGAAAACAACAATGTAAATCAAGTTATAACTCATAATTACCACCCTTTTTATGCACAAGATAAAAGATTTTCAATAAGCCTTACAAGGCATACTCGCCCATCCGTCCTCCCTTAACGGGGTTGGTAGGGGTTTTAAAAAATAAAATTTTGAAAATATTTTATTGTGAAAACACTACCAAATGAAGAATAAATAACTAGTTAAAAGTAATTTTGAAAAACTAGTTAAAGATCCTTCAAAACATGAAATCAAAACATTCATCTATGAAGCATGCTAAAAACACAAGAATTGACACTCGAAATATATATCTCATGAAAACAATGTCATGAGTAAACAAATGAAATGTGAGTGCACCATAATCATGTGAGTAGCATTTTCATGAAACTAAGCAATAAAGCTCAAAACAAAACATGAATATCATTTTTTTTTAAAAATGATAGGGAAGGGAGGAGTGTACTCAATTCAGAGATAGAGGGTTTAGAATCAACCTTCGGTACTCTTATGTTATGCTCAATAACTCCAAAAATGTATTAACAATGTTTATTTACTCCTTCCGAATCACCGTAGTAGCATAGGCTATTACGGGTCGATCCTCAGGAGAGCTCGCGATGGAAGCTTTAACGGATGAATTATGAAGAAAGAAACGAGAGTTCTTCTATGTTCAAAAGAAAAATGACATGAAAAAGTAGCGGGAAAATTCATCGTGGATTTGTTGCATGGAAAGAAAACCGATGGAAAAGAAAGTGAAAAGAACTTGGAAAATTGACTTGTTTGGAAAGAAAACTAGCGAAGGAAAACTTTGAAAGATTTTTAGATGGAAGAAACCATGACTAGCTAACCTTTCTAATTTATTAACTTACTAATCTCATTAGGGTGATGCATGCCTCATGTTGATTCATCGGCAAGGGTTTGTCTTGCTTGTTGGTCAAATTACTTTCCCACTTGGAGGATGAGTGATCTTCTCGGTCTTGTCTTGTAGCCTCATTGATTCATCGGCTCCCGAGATAGAATTTCAATGGTGGAATCAAGGAGTGCCACTCAAGGTAATGCTAAGGAGGAAGGTACAAGATTCATTAGTCATTCAAGGCCGTACTCAAGCTAGCATTGAAGTAAGAAAATTGTACTACAAACCAATAGCAAAGTTAGGTGATCCATCTCCATGTTCCATCAAGGCACTTGTTCTAAAGACAAGGCTCTAAATGAGACTCACATGAATCATATGGAATTACAACAAGCATTTGCCAAGAATGAAAGTAACTCATCTTCATTGGGGATGAAAGAGACTCAAAATTGCAAGATTAAAAGTTAGTAATCACCAAGAGTTAGAAGTTAGCAAAGTTAGTGGTTAGCTAGTCATGTTAGAAGGTTAACTAGACATTGCAATGAAAAGAAAACAACAATTCATGGTAGAATAAAAATGCAAGGAAAGTAAAGCTTGAAGAAAGTAAAGCACTAGAAATTGCAAAGATGAGAAGAAATATGGATAAATCCTTACTTTAAAATTGTCACCCCTTTAATTACAAGCTCTCACTCTCTCTCTCTCTCTCTCTCTCTTACAGAATTTCTAGGAGGAAGAGGGAGATTACAAGAGCAATAAAAAGACTAGAGAAAATTCCTACAACTCTCTCAAAAATACAAGCTCTTCTCTCCAAGTCTCTCCTCTCTTCCTCGCAGAAGCCCTAGGGGTCTATTTATAGGCACCAGAGGATGAGGCTCCAAAATCTAGACCGTTGGATCAAATCGCTGGCTCAACGGCCAGATTCCTGCCGCGGATCCGCGGCCAGAGCCGCGTTTCCGCGGCAGAATCTTGGCCGTTGCGCTAACGAATTCTGTTGTCGTTCTGTTACAGTCTGTTGGCCACGTGGATCATCTAGAAATCTGAGTGTATGCGTGGGTGACTCCAGATCTGGGCTAGACTTTTGGGCTTTTCATTTGACACTTTAATTATTCCCATTTATTCCTTGATAAATCCTTGATTATGGGCCTTCCTCTCCATTAATTGTGGACCAGCAAATTTAGAGAGAAAAACATAAAAAAAACCTCATTTTTATTTACATAAAGCATGATATAGAAGTGAAGATGATGCAAAAATGAACTACAATCACACCCCCATACCTAGCTTTTACTCGTCCCCGAGCAAAAAAGAGAAAAAAGAAAAAATCCTAGCTAAATTATTGCACCACTATCGTAGGTGACACGATTGCACTGAGCACGTGCAACAAGCCGTTAAACCTCTAGGTTACCCTAGAGGAGGAGTGTTGTCTCCTGAGGGTTTTCAGCGGATTGCACCCACAAAATCCATAAAAAAAAATGTTAGTGAAAATTTTGATCCATATTTTTCAAGAATCTTACTTGATCTATAGGTTTCAGGTTACCCTAAACTCGTTATTCTTTTTATAAGTGTCTATTTAGAGTTTTGTCTTCAACTTAGGTTAAGTTTTTAAAGAAAAGATCGAAGACCGGATTTTGCATCAATCCTAGTATATATACATCTATAAATATGAAGGATCTTTCTCAGACTAAGTTCATTTATTTACTAATATATACAATATATTTTTTATTTAATTATTTATTTATTTACATCTCCTTAGCTTCCTTAGGCTTTCTAATTTACCCATGTAACGAGCCTCTTACCGATGACTCCCAAACCAGTCGGTCTTAGGGCACCAGATGAAGATACATCCCTAAGGTTCGAGGACTCGAGTAAACTAGGCCACGAATACTAAGGACTTAACCACCTTTAGGCATGACTGGCCATGCTTCTTAAGGCACAGCTAACCAGCTTAATTAGTGGCTAAGTAATTATTTAGTTATTTATATTTTTATTTTTTTCTCTCTTTTTTTTATATATATGTGTAAATAAAATCACTAAGTCTTTGATTAATCCCTCAATATGTTCAATGTATATATCCTAAAGAAAGAATTAAAATCTAGTTATCTTTCTTATCCTTTTTTACTTAACCTAAAAATCCAACAAAACTCCTCTTTTCAACTTATAATTAGAAATCATAGTTAAAGTTTCCTTAATCCCTAAAGTCAAGTTTGATTCTTTTAAAAATGGATCTTTTTTTTCTAAAAAGAAAAAGTAAAATCTAAAGAAAATGAAAAATCTACAAAGAAAGGTAAAATATGAAAAAAAAATAAAAATCCTAAAAGAAAATAAAAATCCTAAGTTAGTATCTACCCCCCCATACCTATCTCATGTATTGTCCTCAATGTATGCAAGATAAAATATGCATGAAATAGGTAAAGGAACAGAATCACTCCCGACGTCGTTTTGGACCAACGGTGGTGCTGAGTCTAGCCGACTGTGAACGCCTAAGCCCAGCCTCAAGACGATCCAACCTAGAGGATTGCTCCTCTACTCTCTTCCTCAGACGAATCTGTCCCCTAAAAATCTTCTTCATGCCCCGCCATATGGTGGACATGAATGTACGTGAGTCCGTAGGGGGATCCTGGTGCCAGAATTCGGGCTCATCTTCCTCATGTAAACTTTCCTCTGAAGAGGACTCCACTGGCACGTCCTCTGGCTGGACACTAGGGGTCCAGACCGCATGTAAGCAACTATTGTAAGCACTAGTGGGCCTCTCATGTGAAACAAACACCCGGTTATAAGAGTCAAATATAACGTCCGGTAGGAAAGTCCTACACAGACGCGTAATCAGAATGACATGTGAGTGTTTAGCACTCCGGGTGCGTGAGGAGTTGGTAATTATGGAATGAAAGATGGTCTTGTTGAGACAGACCGTGTGCTGCCTAGTTATAAGGTCATGGATAATTTGCAACACTGGGCGGTTAAAAGATGTGGTATGGTCCAGACCTAGAATGTTGCGTTAGATCCATCGTCCAACGCAATGCACATTGCGGAAAGTGGTACTGGCCTTTAGCCCGCGGTCTTGCTCGGTGCAGCGAGCCCCCATAATGGTCAGATAATCAATAAGTGGAAGGGGGTCGCTATGCTGTGGGTAAATAGGGACATGCGTGAGTTCCTCAAGGAGAGGAAGTGTGATAAAATGTCTCCTAAAGGCATATAGACCGTGAATTGATACGTGTTTAAATCAACAGATGCATGATCAATAGCATTATAGAATGAGGTGACTAACTCGGGGCAATAGTATGCATCATTATCAGTGTTATCATACACAAGCGTGTACCAATCCCATGCACGTATCCTATCTATGAATATGTGCCCGTACCCATTGGGATCACAGAATATTTTCAAAAAATCCTTCTCAGCAAATACACTCGGTGCCATGTTAACAATATAAATCAAAATAGTAAATTGGGAGATAGAAAATCAAACCGCCCCCAGAATACGTGGGGGGAACAATCGGACTAGCAGAGGGCACGGGATGAGGAATTGGGATGATCGGGCACCAGATCGGCCACCAGCGCAAGAAATCGACGGGAAAAGAATTTGGCGGCGCTCCAGCAGATCAAGGATGGCCGCGGATCCGCGGCAAATGTCGCGCAAACGCAGCTGACAGACAGACTCTGAGGAAGAGGAAAATTCTTTGGGCAGCGCTGGAAGAGTTGTTTTCAGATCAGGGAAGCGTTTTGGGTTTGAGGGGAAAAAGGTAGGGTAGAGAGAATTTATAAGGAGGTGAAAGGTAGAAGTTCCAAAATAACCCTAGGTGAGATGGAATATTTACAAACCTAGGATTCTTTGAAAAAGAAGTTAGGAAAAAGTGGATCTCTTGATGCCAATTAGCACTAAAGTCCAAAATTTTTGAAAATTTTATTTTATTGTTATTATTATTATTATAATTTTTTTAAAGCAAGAAAGTAAAATCTAAAGAAAATGAAAACTCTACAAAGAAAGGTAAAATCTGAAAAAAAAAATAAAAATCTTAAAAAGAAAATAAAAATCCTAAGTTAGTATCTACCATTATTATTATTATTATTATTATTATTTTTGCGTTTATGTTTTTTCTTTAGTTTTATTTATTTACAAAAGGGTCCCAAAATAATTTACAAGGAAAATGTACATGAAGTATCCCCACCACCTAGACTTCTTTCGGTCGTATCCCTCTAGCCCGTTTCCCATAATTCCAGTGGGTCCGTTTAATAGGGCTCAGTTGGGAAACGAGTTGTATTGTTATTTGAGTCTTTGGCGTCCCCAGTTTCAATTGCTTAAGACGGTTCATCCTCATATCACCACAATGCTCTTTAAAAAACTTGCCACCATCACTACTCTTCTCCTTTGAAATTTCTTTATTCTGAATGCCAAGAAATTCCAACTCAGCCTCGTATATTTCCTCAAAGCTGAGGTCAACACTTTCCCCTGGATATGTGCCATTAATCAAAACATCTCGAGTTGGTTCATCCAGAGACATGAGTTCGTCTTTGAAGAGGTCTTCAAAAAGTATGTCAATTGGAGGTTCATGAATTATATCCTCATGGGATACATTCTTGGTTGGCTCACTGAAAGTGAAGATATCCAAATCAATTTTCCCCTTTTGAAAGGGTACTCTAATATTAGGATCTTCCACATCAAGATGATCGCATTCATTTTTAAATAATTCGTTAAGACACATCGACTCATCTTCTGATTCTTCACTCTCTTCCTCACAATTATTTCCAACAAAGTTTACCTCATATGTTTGATCTCTTGTCTTACGAGGTTGTTTGTCAATGTTGAAGACATTCACTTCTCGAGTCATGTCGCCAAAAGTTAACCTCATGGATCCATTCCTGCAATTGATGATGGCATTTGCAGTAGCAAGGAATGGTCGTCCCAGGATAACAGGAGTTTGAGCCCTATGATTGGTGTTAGACACAGGTTGTGTCTCAAGAACTATGAAATCAACAGGGTAGATAAACTCCCCAACTCTGACAAGGACATCATTGATCTCCCCTTTGGGAATCTTCACAGAACGATCTGCCAATTGTATCATAACTTTGGTCGGACGGAGGTCGCCTAACCCTAGTTGTAGATACACGGAAAAGGGAAGGAGATTGATACTGGCTCCAAATCAAGTAATGCCCTATTGATGGTAGTCTGTCCTATGATACAAGAGATGATTGGGCTCCCTGGGTCCTTGTATTTCACAGGAATTGGCCCAGTGAGCAACTCGCTGATGTTTGAAGCTAGGAAGACTTTCTTAGGGACTTGTGTTTTCCTCTTCTTGGTGCACATTTCCTTTAAAAATTTTGCATATGATGGAACTTGTTGTATTGCATCAAGAAGAGGTACATTGATTTGGACAATTTGGACCTGATTAAACATTTCTCTGATTTTCTCCATATGAGCATTCAGCTTGTGATTTGCTAGCCTATTTAGAAATGGTACTATAGGCTTGTATGGTTGCTCATCTACCTTTTCTTTCCCTTTGTCTTTGGAAGTTGATGGCTCAAAACTGGAAGATAGATTGTCTTGAGTTGGTTGCACTGGAACAGGAGATTTGGACACTGATTTTGACACTGATTTGGTGGGTTGATTAGAAACCTTGTTATCTACCTGCTTCCCGGATCTCAGAATATGAATAGTATTGCATTGACTGGGGCCCATGTCTTCAACTTCATGCAGAGGGAAGTGATTTTTTGGATTGGGCACTGGCTGGCTTGGTAGCATACCTTTTTGTCTCTCATTTAAAGAATTAGCCAATTACCCTATCTGGACCTGTAATTTATTCATATCCTGGTGCTGAGTTTTTTATAGGGTTTCTATCATTTTTTTCAACTCTGATATTCTCTTGTCTGAATGATTCTGGGGTTGATGTTGTTGATATGGGGGCTGGAAGTTTGTTTGGTAATGTGGTGAACTCTGATATGACTGGAATTGTGGTGGATTCTGATATGAGTGAAAATTTGGTGGATTCTGGTTGAAACTGGGTGGGTGAGACTGAGCAGGGTATTGATGTGAAAATGATTGCCTAGGTTGCTCAGGACCAGACTGACTCAAGGAAAGGTTTGGATGGTTTCGCCATCCGGATTCTACGTATTGGAGTATGGATTGTGGTTGGGTCTGATATAAGCAGCATTCGTATTCTCCTGATACATTTGAGACTGGTATACAGGACACTCCTCGAATACATGGTTGAGATCATGGCAATAGGTGCAACCCGGTTTGACCACAGGTGGTGGGTTGACCTGGTTCACAACAGAATGTTCCCTTGACTCAAGCAGTTCTATCCTCTTCATCAGTTGTGTTATTTTAGCCTCAGCAGCTATAGAGGATTCTATTGAATGCATACCGGTTCTGGAAGTGGTGGGAGTGGGTTTATCTGGGCATGACTCCCACTGAATTGTTTTCTCAGCTAAGGCTTCAAAGAGATCCCACCCCTCATCTTCATCTTTCTTTAAAAATTCTCCTTGGCACATGGTGTCAAGGAGTGTTTTTGTTGGGTAATCAAGTCCGTCATAGATAATTTGGCACTGTCGACATTTCTCTATGCCGTGATGAGGACATAGGGCTAGTAGGTCTTTGAAGCGTTCGAAATATTTCCAAAATGGTTCATTGGATTCCTACTTGAATTGCATAATGTTTTTCCTCATGAGGGCTGTTTTGTGAATGGGATAAAACTTTTTAAGAAAGACTTTTACAAAATCATCCCATGAAGAAATCGAGCTGACGGGAAGATTGTAAAGCCATTTCTTAGCTATATCTTTTAGCACAAAAGGTATGAACCTTAGTCTAACAGCGTCCTCAGTTAATTGGAAAATCCTCATCATCAAGCATACTTCTTCAAACTCTCGAATGAAGAAATATGCATCCTCGGATTTTAAGCCATGAAATCGGGGAAGAGTGTTTATGAATTGTGGCTTCAGCTCAAAATTATTTCCAATGGTCACAGGGAGAAGAATGCAGGATGGAAGTGAAGTGCGGATCGGGTAGAACTTGTCTTGAAGCGAAGTGTTATTTGCCATTATTGGGATTGTGTCAAGTGGTGGTGTTTGTGCAAGTGTAGAAATTCTAACAAGTCTTGCAGAATCTGAATCCCGGTACCACTCTTGCATATACAATCACAAACAACGTTCACCGATCACACAAGCGAAAGAAAAATAACAAATAAGAAAAGAAAAATCAATCACAAGCTATCTAGGATACCTGGACCTAGACGACTCCTAACTGTTCGATGAACCGAAGAAGGTTGTTGCTTGAATCAGACCACAGCTAATCAGTCAGGTAGGGGCAAAATACGGTGGGAGGTATCCGTGCGTAAGCAACGGGCCTTAATTACGCCAAACCACGGTATCTTCGAGGCTTAACCTCTTAATCCCCAGCCTTAGACACTGATTTGACCGGAGTATGAATCAAAATCAATTTCCAACTTCAGCCGATCTCCTACTGAGTCCGGATGTCCTTAGGGCCGACGTCTATCAGATTTTATTAAAAGCTTGGGATTGTGAGTGCTTGGATGGTGATTTTGGGCTAAGAAAAGGGTGATAAAATCCTCACCTTATCTTGTTTATTGGGTGATGCCCTTAAAATCAATTTGGTGCAAGTGTACAATATATGCAAACAAGGTTCACTCAAAGCGATGTAAATCAACAAAGAAGTGAGTCCTATTTGAAATGCAATGCGCACGTACCTTGCTCCAGCACTCTTCAACAATAAAGTAAATGAATTGAAAAGACACGTGTCTAAAAATGCAAACGTCTAATCAATTTTTAACTTTACAACAAGTGTTTTACTGTTGATTTTATTAGCAGGATCCTGATGAAGGCATACAAGAAATTAGATTTGCTTCAGCAATATTTTTGCAAAGTAAGCAACCCTGCACAAAAACAGTTTAGTAGTCAACTCTTCATTACCGCGGATCCGCGGCTTTGGCTGAGAAACGCGGCAAATCCGAGGGTACTTGGTCTCTGCTTTCAAGAGCAGAGGCCCAAGACCACTTATATGTTACTGCAATGCTTTGTTTCCTGTTTCTTCAACTTGTAACCTGTAACAGAGAAGAAAATTCGTTTAGTTCTTCAATTAAATGTAAACCGTTTGCTCTCCCCAACGACGCCAAAAATTTGATAAGGAAGGGAGGAGTATACTCAATTCAGAGATAGAGGGTTTAGAATCAACCTTCGGTACTCTTATGTTATGCTCAACAACTCCAAAAATGTATTAACAATGTTTATTTACTCCTTCCGAATCACCGTAGTAGCATAGGCTATTACGAGTCGATCCTCAGGGAGAGCTCGCGATGGAAGCTTTAACGGATGAATTGTGAAGAAAGAAAACGAGAGTTCTTCTATGTTCAAAAGAAAAATGACATGAAAAAGTAGCGGGAAAATTCGTCGTGGATTTGTTGCATGGAAAGAAAACCGATGGAAAAGAAAGTGAAAAGAACTTGAAAAATTGACTTGTTTGGAAAGAAAACTAGCGAAGGAAAACTTTGAAAGATTTTTAGATGGAAGAAATCATGACTAGCTAATCTTTCTAATTTACTAACTTACTAATCTCATTAGGGTGATGCATGCCTCATGTTGATTCATCGGTAAGGGTTTGTCTTACTTGTTGGTCAAATTACTTTTCCACTTGGAGGATGAGTGATCTTCTCGGTCTTGTCTTGTAGCCTCATTGATTCATCGGTTCCCGAGATAGAATTTCAATGGTGGAATCAAGGAGTGCCACTCAAGGTAATGCTAAGGAGGAAGGTACAAGATTCATTAGTCATTCAAGGCCATACTGAAGCTAGCATTGAAGTAAGAAAATTGTACTACAAACCAATAGCAAAGATAGGTGATCCATCTCCATATTCCATCAAGGCACTTGTTCTAAAGACAAGGCTCTAAATGAGGCTCACATGAATCATATGAAATTACAACACGCATTTGCCAAGAATGAAAGTAACTCATCTTCATTGGGGATGAAAGAGACTCAAAATTGCAAGATTAAAAGTTAGCAATCACCCAAGAGTTAGAAGTTAGCAAAGTTAGTGGTTAGCTAGTAATGTTAGAAGGTTAACTAGACATTACAATGAAAAGAAAACAACAATTCATGGTAGAATAAAATGCAAGGAAAGTAAAGCTTGAAGAAAGTAAAGCAAGAAAGTAAAGCACTAGAAATTGCAAAGATGAGAAGAAAGATGGATAAATCCTTACTTTAAAGTTGTCACCCCTTTAATTACAAGCTCTCACACACACACTCTCTCTCTCTTACAGAATTTCTAGGAGGAAGAGGGAGATTACAAGAGCACTAAAAAGACTAGAGAAAATCCCTACAACTCTCTCAAAAATACAAGCTCTTCTCTCCAAGTCTCTCCTCTCTTCCTCGCAGAGGCCCTAGGGGTCTATTTATAGGCACCAGAGGATGAGGCTCCAAAATCTAGATCCGCGGCCAGAGCCGCGTTTCCGCGGCAGAATGTTGGCAGTTGCGCCAACGAATTCTGTTGCCGTTCTGTTACAGTCTGTTGGCCATGTGGATCTTTTAGAAATCTGAGTGTATGCGTGGGTGACTCCAGATCTGGGCTAGACTTTTGGGCTTTTCATTTGGCACTTTAATTATTCCATTTATTCCTTGATAAATCCTTGATTATGGGCCTTCCTCTCCATTAATTGTGGACCTGCAAATTTAGAGAGAAAAACATTAAAAACCTCATTTTATTTACATAAAGCATGATATGGAAGTGGAAGATGATGCAAAAATGAACTACAATCAAAAAATCATGAAAATTCATTTTTCATTTAAACATAACTTCTAGGTATATGTATGTTCTTATCCAAAACTAATAATATGCATACATATCTCAAACATAAAAAGAGTCCATAATATAAATTGCATGAAGACAAATGACTTAAGGGGTATACATGTATATTTATTAGATTTGAATAGAAATGCATATACATGAAGTAAAAGTATGAAAATTGGCAAAACAAGTGTAAATGAGAGAATCATCAAAACTAGGCTATACATGAGCATGTAGTGAGTACAAATGAACAATGAAGTGCAAACATATATGAATCAAATGTTGCTCACTACTTGTACACGTATATATCCAAGTTTTGATAAAAACTACATTTAAACTAGTATTTACCACATGAAGTACAAAACAAATAAAACATGAACATGCTAAAAATATCATAAATGAAAAAGCATGTAAATAAACTAGGAGTTTTCGAGATAGATACCAAACCAAAGAACTATGCTCTAATTCTCCAAAACATGATGGTTGTCCCACCAAACCTCCTTGATAGCGGTGCATCAAATGTGTGTCCATCAAGTCTGTGTGCATCCACCATCAAGGCACCAACTCTCTCACGTCGTGTGAGAGCCCTCACCTACATCAAATACATAAGGTGGAGATTTTGGTACCCATTTTCTTTTGGGTCATCGGGGTTAGCATCTAATGGAACCCAAACATTTTTCTTAGCAAAATTAATATGATGTATCTTATCAAAATAAAACTTTGCTAAATGGCCTTTGCGGCCGCAATGTATACACTTGTACACTCTACTATGCACATGCGAATGAGTATGATCATGACGTGCAAAATGTGCATAAGCATGTTGTGGGTGTTGTGCATGAACATGGGGAACTTGTTTCTTTTAAAACAAGAATTCCAATCTTTTATGATTAAATGCACAATTACTCAAGGTTGAGCTTAAACAATCAATTCTATTTTTTAAAAATTTAACTTCATTTTTATTAATAGTGGCATGTAAAGCATGGTGAGATTGAGAATCATTATTCTTTTCTTTTTAGAAACATTTTCTTTTTCTTTTTCAACAATTTTTCTTTTTAAAGAGTTGTTTCATTTAAAGCAACTTCCTTTTGTTTTTTCACCAAAATAATTTATTTTTCAAAGAAGTATTTCCTTCAAAAAATTATTTAATTTAGAAAGCAAGGAAATATTCTCATTTTTCAAACTTTCATTTTCTTTTGAAAAACTTTTCAATTTATCTTGTAAAGAATCTTTTTCATTTAATATGGCATCAAATTTGTTTTTCATTTTCTTATTATCCTTTTTAAGTATTTCATACTTTTCAAGGAGTTGTTGACAAAAAGATGCTATTTCATTATAAGGCATGTCAACATCCTCATCTACCTCGGATTCGGTATTTACCTCAAGGGGGTTATCCCCTTGGACCATGTAGCACACGTTGGAAGCGTTACTTCCAACATCCGAGTCGCTCCTCGCATAATATTGTTCTTGTTCGCCGAGGGAGAGTATAGTATTCCAAACTACAAAAGCCGAATCAAGATTAGTAACCCTAGATAAATAATTATCATTTAGGGCAGATCTTAAAGCATGTAGGGATTTTGCATTAGCCTCAATATTTTTGCCATTTAAACAATAAGAATCTTTAATAGTGACAAAATAACATGAATCCCTAAGGCTTTGAGTACAAAGACATCTTAACCTTCCAAGTTTGGATGTTAAGAATGTCAAAGGTGGGAGGTGATATGAAATCCATAGTGTGTGTAAACAAATATTGTGATTAGCTATAAAATGAAGATTTTTAACTCTAAGTTGTAAGACCAAAATCAAGAGCACGTGGCTCAGATACCAATTGTAATCACCTAGAGGGGGGTGAATAGGTGATGAGCTAATCTAATGGTCAATTAATGCGGAATTAAAACTTCTTAAACTAAACACCACGTATAACACAAGAGTTTAGCCGGATTCCCCGTGAAGGGCTCTAGACTAACTCCTCAAGATTTCTCTAAATAAGAGTTGAGGTGCCGCGTTGGCTCTCTTGATTGAATACAAGTGTTAGCAAACAATCCCCAAGCATATAACAATAAGCACACAATATATCAAGCATATAAAGATAAAGACAATATTAGCATATAAGATATAAAGACAAGTAAGAGATAGAAAGAGAGCAATCGCAAACACGGGAGATTTGTTTCGAGGTTCGAGCACACTTGCTCTACGTCCCCACCTTCAACACTTGAAGGATTTTCACTATAAACCGATCCCACCGGATCACTCGATGCCTCAACACCTACAAGGCGAGTTCACACTTGAACTCCTTGGACTCTCTAGTCCCTTTACTCGTTCCCGCAAGAACACACCGCAAGCCCACTAGCTCGCCGAGGCCGCACCTCAAATACCGAGTTCCCACTAGAACTCGAAACAATGCAAACACACACGTCCGCCTCCTCAAAGCAAAGATGAAGTCTTTGATGATCACATCACTTTGATCACCTAAAAACTATCTCATAAAAACTCTCCTATAGGTAGATATAGCAATGGATAGCTCAAGTGTTTGTGAGAAAAACTAGGATGAAAATTGTGGTAAAAAACACAAGAAATCACTTTTCAAAATACTCTTGATAAACACTCTTTTGATTTGGAAATGTAGCTCTAAAACATGTGGATATAACCACTGAAACGGGTATGCAAGACTAGCCCAAAACTCTTTTCAAAATCTTGTCTAAAACAGCCCCTCAAAGCCCCCTTTAAATAGGCTCCAAAAACTAGCCGTTGGGAGCCAGGATGACCTGTCGGTCGACCGCCGGATCGACCGGCCAATGGTCAGATTTTTGACCGTTGAGCCAGCGGTCGACCGACCCGCTCGACCGTGGCCTGGATACAGAGAGCAGGCTCTCTATCCGGTCGACCGGCCCGGTCGACCGGGGATTTCCAGAGAGCAGAAGCTCTCTTGCGGTCGACCGGCTCTCTAGCCAGACTGGCGTGCACATTCTGTGCACGTCGGTCGACCGACTCGGTCGACTGACTCCTAACTCGGTCGACCGGCAGAAGCTAGAAAACAACATTTAGGGATTGAAAAACTTGGCATTTTGACTAAAATAAAATCCCATAAATTCACGAAAAATCTACAAAAATAGGTTCAGTATTATACTTTGATAAACAAACATGTTTGAGTAAAATGAAGACATGTTACAAACATTTTGAACTATTTTGTAATTTAGAAATTTTGGCTAAAAACAAAATCTGTATTTTTCCAAAATAGATTTTTCAAAACTTATTTTTCTAAAACTTCTCCAAATACAAAAACAAGATATTTTAAACACTTTTAAATCATAGAGTGTATGGATATAATCCACTACATATACATGATGAAATATTTATGTTTTTGACAATAAGCACTAAAAATAGTTTTGGTTAAAGACATGTAAACTTTGAATACCAAAAACCAAAACGGTATTTTTTTAAAATGAAAACTCTTTTGTATTTTTTAAAATAAAAACTCTTTTATGAAAATTCACCTAAATCAAGAGTGTGTGTGTATATGGTATACTTGAGCAATCCACCAACTATTCTATCTTTTACATTTTATCTAAAACAAAATCTTAATAAAAACAAACCTAGACTCAAGTCTTGATCTTGAAGGTCTTCACTTGAAGTCTTCTTCTCCTCTTGACTTAGTTCAAACTTGATCCAAAGAGCTAAACTCCTCTTGAGTACTTGATGCGGTCTTGATGCATAGGCTCTTGAATCAAACCGTGTTAGCTCTAAAACTTGCCTTTAAATCCTTTGTTGAAGTTACACACCAACTAAGATCTTGATCATAAATCTGAGACTAATTAAACACAAGATCATTAGTACTATAACTATATGAGTTGAACATCATCAAAACTAGAGTGATGGGCCTTTGGGCCAACAGTTTATGTGGAAGATCGTTGCATCCCAATGGAATCCCATCTCAATACATGTATAATTACTTGACATAAATTTACTTTTTATTTTTATTAATATTAAACTAAACATGATACTGATTTTAATATCTTCGCAGTATAATAAAAAGAACATACATGGATGATGAAGTGTATGAGATTCGTGAAGAATGGGCGGAATTCATTCCAGAGAATGCATAGTAGTACATATTTTTAGTATTTCATATTTGTGATACATACTTGTTTCATATTTCATATTTGTGATATATACTTATTTAAGATTTTCATCATCTTTTGGTAGGTATCTATCACTAGGCGGTGGCATGCGAGCGAGACCGGTCATGTAGCATGGTGAGGATTCAGATACAGTACTACTGATATGAATATTTTTTTGAAATCTATATGTGACTTTTAAATAGATCATTGTATATATATTACTGCGTGGGATGATTGCATATGGTTATATATACTGCATAAGAATGATTTTAGGTTGCGTGTGTTGATTGGATAATTGTATCAGGTCAGACTCCTAAATATAGAGGATAAACTGCTAAAATTTTTAATAAATTGGAATGAATCTCATTTTTGGTGTATATATGTTGAGTCTGTAATATGAGAGCCTCGGTTTTGTGTTTCTGTGGTGTGTTTGTGAGCTGCATTATGTGCATATTTTTGATCTGTGTTATTTGTGAAAGCAGCTCTCTGTTTCAAAAGAATTAAAAAAAAAATACAGACTAAAAGTGCTTTTATGTCGGTTCCAGCCAAAAAACTACCTTTAAGAGCGTTAACGTCGGTTCCAAAGGGAACCGACGTGTTTCACTTTAATGTCGGTTCCACTAGGAACCGATTTTAAAAGCGAATATATGACGTCATGTTTCCTAGTGAAATTGACATCTTTTCTCTTATATGACAACGATTTTAACCTCTATCATATACTTGGAGATATTATGACTCTCTTATATAAGTCAATTTTTTGAACATGTTTAAAGTCGGTTTTTAACCATCATTAAACATGTTTCCTGTACTAGTGAATTTTTCAAATTTCGAAAAAAAGTAGAAATACTGGCCCCCACTTACCTTTGTTGTCCTCTTTTAATGCAAGATTTTAGGAGGTGGCTATTTTTTCGGATATAGAGAATGGACGTATCCATGGCCCCTATTGGACATGTCCTCCAATAGAATTTTTCTATAAGAATATGAATATTCTCATTTTTTTAATAAAAATTTCTATTAGATAAGTCTAATGGGTCCCCATGAACACGTTCATTCTTATCCTTAGGTATAAGATATAGAAGCGCACCTTTTCTATATTTTATTTTGGCAACTTTGCAGGAATTTTTCATCAGATGTAGAGGCGAATTAATAATAGGGGTGTGAAATTTTCTATTCTCGCAACTTCGCATGATTTTTCATAAGAGGATAGTTAAGCACAAGTTTATATGCTAGTATCCAGGGCTGGGTCCACATACAGGATTTTATTGGATAATAGAATAATAGTACATACAATATGTAACTTTTTTTTGTATAAATCTCTTTTTTTAGAATTTTCTACTAGTATAAAAATATTTTGAGCTCTAATTCAAGGGTTAACTTATAAATATTTAAATTATTGAAGGTCAAAAGTTCAAGTATTTGTGGGTCACTGGTGCAATATTATATTTACTTTTTGCTCTCTTATTTTATTACATTTACGCATACCCGTTTGGATTCAAGGAATTGGGTGGAAGTGAGGAAATGGGAAGTGTCTTTTCTCATTTCCGCTGTTCATCCAAACACCGGAAAAGGAAAATGGAAAAAGTTCTTTTCCTTCTCTCTTTCTCCTTTACATAACGTTTTCCTCACTTCCAGAATGCTACAGTTAATTTTGTGGTCATGTAAATCTCATTTGTAATAAGTTGTAGCACAAAACAGTTAATTTTTTGCTCATGTAAATCTCACTTGCATTCTAATTACAATCTAATTTTTATTTTTCTTAATTAATTTTTAATTTAATATTATTTTGCGGTCAACTTTGTAGTCAACTTTTCCACTTTCACTTCCACATTACCATCCAAACACCGGAAAAGACATAACATTTTTCAAACCATACTTCTCAACAACATCCAAACACCAGAAAACTTACTAACCAATTCTCAAGTTCCAAAGGGAACTATTACCACTTCCTCACTTCTTCACTTCCTCACTTCCACCCTTAACCAAACAGGCGATAGTGAAATTCTTGAAAAAACACCTAGAAGGGGGTGAATAGATGTAAGTGCTAATCTAGGAACTAAATGCGCTAAATGCGGAAGCTAATGCAAATTTTGCAATCACACTTAATACAATCAACAAGTGTAGCCGAATTCCCCGTGAAGGGCTCTGGACTAACTCCTCTTGATTCCCCTTGAATGGGTTGAGGTATGTGAAGCTCTTCTTGATTAAGTACAAGTGAGGCACGCACAAACAACCAAGCATATAAGATGATATATCAATATGAATATATGCAAGGCACAAATGCAAGCAATATATGATATGGCAATATGAATTATGCTCAACACAAGCAAATATGATATGATGTTATGAATGATGCTTTGCACAAATAAATGAGAGAGAGTTGAGAGATATTGGATCAAACGCAAACACACGGATATGTTTCGAGGTTCGAGCCCCTAGCTCTACATCCCCGCCTACACCACCGTGTAGGATTTCTAATCCACTATAGGAGTACCAAACTCCTCTCTCAATCCTTACAAAGCCACCGAGGCTATACAACCACAATCCACCTCTACCGAAGAGGGATAAGGCCCGTAGCCAATATAAACACAATCACCTCTACCGAAGAGGGATCCAAACACAATACCACTCCGATCAACCTCTACCAAAGAGGGATACAATAAAAGAAAGGAGGGTTTACAACTTAGAGGCTTAACCTCAAACACTTCTCTTTTTCTCTCTTTTTCCACAAAACAAATGATCCTAATAAATTAGGATAGAAGATAGCTCAAGTGTGGAAAACTAGGTGTTTGGAAAACAAGCAACAAAGAAAAACACTTGGAAAAATTTTTGCAAAAGATATAGAATGAAAACCAAGACAAATCTCCCAAAATCCTCTTTTCTTTGATTTTTTCAAAAACCTAAAACAATAAAGATTGAAAGATTAAAGCCCCAAAACACTTTTGAAAACTTGTTTTAAACACTTTAGAAACTAGAAATTTTTCTCCTTGAAAATCTTGGCCAAAAACCCAAAGAGATGGGGTTTATATAGGCCAAACCAGAAACTAGCCGTTAGACTGAGCTAGCAGCCTGACAGGCTGACGGTCGACCGGCCCGGTCGACCGCCAACGGTCAGAAATGTGACCGTTGGGCAACCACG
This sequence comes from Agave tequilana, assembly GCA_038442645.1. NCBI lineage: Eukaryota > Viridiplantae > Streptophyta > Magnoliopsida > Asparagales > Asparagaceae > Agave > Agave tequilana. The sequence goes on from JAVJIF010010569.1 coordinate 44,442, forward strand.
GTCGACCGGCCCGGTCGACCCAAACAAACAGAGAGCTCTGCTCTCAGACCGGTCGACCGTCCCGGTCGACCGTCCCAGTGTCTCCAAACGTGCACAGATTTATGCACGTCGGTCGACCGGCCCGGTCGACCGACTTCAGCCAAGTCGACTAGGTCAGTTGTCTTAGTCGACTGATTGAAGCCAGGAACAGAAACTGGGTCAGAAAAACTGGGAAAATTATTTTATAAAAATCTTTTATCTTTTCTGAAAATCTCATAAAACTTGTTTTAACATTTTGTATTGAAACACAAACTTGTGATAAAAATTTCAAGACATATATCATCAATTCATTTTTGAGTCTTGCAAATTTTATCAAAAACAAAACTTATATTTTTATCAAACTTGATTTTTTCAAAACATGAATAGGATAGTCAAAATAAGTTTGTCTAGGAAGTTAAAAGCATGTATGTATATCTAGAACAAATCTAATATACATAAAAACTATTTAAACTTGTTTTGATCAAGCTATTCATGAAAACCAAATCCAAAACATGAAAACGTGTGTGTGTTGTGCACTTGAGCATATCAACTATTCTAAGCTTTACAAATGGATCTAAAACACACTAACTAAATTAGGATACCTAAGTCTTCTTGATGATCTTCATCTTCAAGTTGACTTGCTCCAAAACTCCATCCATGGGCTAGGCAATGTGTGATCTTGAAGCTTTGCCCTGGAATCATCATGAAAAGCTTCTAAACATCTTTATTGAAGCTAATTACCAACTAATATCTTGGTTAATGATCTGAAACTTAAAATCACAAGAAATTAGTAAACATAACTACATGAGTTAATCATCATCAAAACTAGGGTGGAAGGCCTTTGGGCCAACAATCTCCCCCTTTTGATGATGAAAAACTCATGGAGTTATATATGCATGGATTAAAGTTAAGCTTCAAAGAAGCCCCCCCTTAACTCATGCATAAACAAATAAATAAAATATATGCAATGAATGTTCATAAACATGTATGCATCAATATGCATAAAACACAAACACATGTTCTAGAAGCTCTAGTTACCAATTAAATTAATAAAGCATTAACAAAAACACTAGATACTCTAGATACCAATTAAATTAATAAAACATTAACAAAACACTAGATGCTCTAGATACCAATAAAACTTAATATATGCAAAAACATAAGTATGTATATATAAAAACATGTATGTATCAATATGCATAAAACACAAACACATGTTCTAGAAGCTCTAGTTACCAATTAAATTAATAAAGCATTAACAAAAACACTAGATGCTCTAGATACCAATTAAAATAAAACATTAACAAAAACACTAGATGCTCTAGATACCAATAAAACTTAATATATGTAAAAACATAAGTATGCATATATAAAAACATGTACCAATCATGCATAGAAGGATTTTGTAGTTTATATATGCATGTTAACCTCTCAAATAATTCTCCCCCTTTTTGTCAATCATCAACAAAGGAGTAAATAATCCAAACAATAAAATGAGGGGTAAAAATCTTTCTCCCCTTTTAAGTCAATCAAAACAATACAAACAATGTTCTCCCCTTTTTGTCTAAAACAAAACAAGGTCAATAAGGGGTGACAATCAATTAAGGTACCAATTGAAAGGAAACAAACAAGAAAAATATTGATACCAATTTTAAACAAAAACACATGAAAATCTTGATACCCATTGATATTAAACATAATAAATTTTGAATGTTTAAACAAAATTTTGATACCAATTGTAAATAATTTTCATATTAAACCTATGATACCAATATGAAATTTTCAATCATAAAGTAAGGGAGTGGGAAACAAATACAATTGAAAAATCACCAATTGAAAGACAAAATTAAATCTTCTCCCCTTTATTAAATACCAACTAAAATGATGCATGGGCTTGATACGAATTTAAAAGTAATCAATTGAAATAAAGTTAAAGCTCACGCACTAGCATAAACAAGATTTTGTGCTTAAGGATATAGAGATATAATAAGCACAAATAAAACATATATATGTATGAAAGATAAATACCAATAGAAATTGATATTCTTAGAATTGAAAGCATACATACAAAATATATATGAGTATACAAGAAATGTCAAGATTGATACCATTGAAAGAATTCAATGATACCAATTGAAATAACAATAAGATCAAATGTATATCTCATATTACTATACCTCCCAATCATGGTTCAAGTTTTTAAATGATTTTCATTTTAAAGCATACATGAACATGATCTCCCATCCATCCTCCCATTGGTTGGTAGGGGTTTTCAAAAAATAGATTTGAAAATAAGCTTAGTTTGAAAAACTTTTGGTAGAGTTTTTCAACTACCAAAATGAAGAATACCGTAGCTAGTTAAATGGAAAATCTTTAAACTAGTACGAAATCCTTCAAGCAAGGAATACAACAAAATAGTTTTTCATAAAACATGAAATCCACATGATATCAAATATTCAAGTCAATGAAGCATAAATATGACTCATGAAAACAAAACACATGAGTAAATAAGAAATGTGAGTGTACAAATACAATGTGAAGAACATGATCATGAAAATATACAATTTAGCTCAATATTCCTTTAAACAAGAAAACACGAAAATCATGAAAATCATCTAAACTATTAATCTTCAAGGCATATGTATGTCTAATACAAACTAAAGTATACATACATATCCAAAACACAACGAGTCCACAAAATATATGCATTAAGGCACGTGGCTCTAGGATAATCATGTATATCTAATAGTTTGGACAAGATAGACATATACATGAAGTTAGATAATTAAACACAAAAAACAAGAAAAAATAAATCTTCCTCCAAAACAAATTTCATTTCATGGTATATGTATGAATTGTCAACACAATAAGTATACATACATATCCCTAAACACAATTGAGTCCATATATAGATTTGCATGAAAGACAAATGACTCAAGGGGTATACATGTATATCTTAGAGTTTGGCAATACAAACATATACATGCAGTGAAACTCACAATCATAAAACAAATCCAAAATGGGAATACAATTTTAAAATGTATGAATCGTCAAAACTAGACTATACTAGCACATCTAATGGGTTCAAATAAGCATTCAAGACCAAACATATATAGATTTATTTGTGGCCCACTATATGCACAAGTATATACCTAGTCTTAATGAAAACTAACATCTAAACAAGTAATCTTAACATGGAGCATCAAAACACAATATAAAAATCATCATGATAAAACTAAAACATGATTACTATGTAAATTCACATGTATTAGATTCATGATGTACATTATAGCTTAAACAAAAGTGAGAACACTAAGAATGGGTTCATACAAGCATGTGTGTCTCAAATACTATATATGTATGTCAAGGATCTAATAATCATGGCATTTACATACTAATCCATAGACAATGAAACATGCTATGAAAGATAAACATGGAAAGCATGTAAACAATAAATAAGGAGTTAGAGATTCGATACCAAAACCAATGAGGGCACCACTCTAGTTCTCCAAAACAAAGGTGGTCCTCTCCACCAAACCTTCCCTTGAAAGTGATGCATCCAATTGATTTCCTTTTAAGTTCGGAACGCATCCACTCCAAGGTGTCATCACTCTCACGTCATGTGAGAGCCCACACCTACATCAAAAATAATAGGAGGGGTGGTCTTTGGTACCCATATCTTATTGGGTCCATGGGGTTAGTCCCTTCTCTAACCCAAACAAAATTCTTTGCTAAATTCTCAACATGTAAACGATCATAGCAAAATTTAGCAAGATGGCCTTTTCGGCCACAATGTGTACATGTGTACACATGAGCATACATGTGTTGATGGTGTCCGTGTGGAGCAAGTGTATGCCGTGGAGGGTGTGCATGCATAAAAGATGGAACTTGTTTCTTTCGAACCAAGGATTCCAACCGTGAGTGGTTCTTGGCACATTGGCTCATAGTGGAGCCCAAACAATCAACCTTCTTCTTAAGCAAACAAATATCATCATTAATCTTAGAAGAAGAAGTGTGACATGCAATACGTGAAGTGTGTGATACTACCCTAGCATGTGCATCAATCTTATTTTGCAAAACAATATTTTTATCTAAACAAACATTCAAATCATTTGAAATAGAAATTATTTTATTTTTCAAAGCAACATTCTCTTTTAAAACAAAATCAATTTTTGAAGATAAGTTTTCATTTTTCTTCAAAATTGTTTCACAATTATTTTTAGACTTTAAAAATTTATTTTCTTTCAATGCAAGTTCTAATTGAGATCTCAATGCATCCCTTTCATTAGAGACCTCAACCTTCTCTTGCAAAACATTGTCAAGTCTAGAATGCAAACATTTATTTTCTTTTTCAATTTCTAGACTTTTCTTTTTCAAAATCTTATATTTTTCTATTAACTTTTCACAAACAATAGATAGTTCTTCATTTAAGGCATGAGCATCATAATCATCACATGAAGAACTAGAGCAATCATCACTATCATCTAAGTGGGTTCCGAATGTACCTCAAGGGAGTCATTCCTTGGACCATGAAGCATTGTGAATCGGATTCTCCATTAGATTCCTCTTCTTGAATTTGTACTTGAAGCTCGGAGGTGGTGGTGGTTGTCAATTTGTTCCATACTACAAAAGCGGAATCAAAGTTAGAAACACACATAAGATAATCTTTAGGTAATGTGCTTCTAATGGCCTCTAGGGCTTGTGCATTGGCCCCTATATGATTGCGATCACTAAGGAAGGATTCCTTGGTAATGGCAAGGTAAACTTTATGACCTAGGGTTTGTAAATAAACAGTCATCCTAATCTTCCAAACATGAATGTTGGAAGGGTCAAACAAGGTGGGGTCATGAAGGCCATGGTAAACTATATGTGTGCAAACAAGCAAATGCAAACAAGATTAGCAATAAATGGATCTCACTCCTAGGATGTTAAGCCTAAGTATCAAGAGCACTAGCTCTGATACCAATTGAAAAAACACCTAGAGGGGGGTGAATAGGTGTAAGTGCTAATCTAGGAACTAAATGCGCTAAATGCGGAAGCTAATGCAAATTTTGCAATCACACTTAATACAATCAACAAGTGTAGCCGAATTCCCCGTGAAGGGCTCTGGACTAACTCCTCTTGATTCCCCTTGAATGGGTTGAGGTGCTATGTGAAGCTCTTGTGATTAAGTACAAGTGAGGCACGCACAAACAACCAAGCATATAAGATGATATATAAATATGAATATATGCAAGGCACAAATGCAAGCAATATATGATATGACAATATGAATTATGCTCAATACAAGCAAATATGATATGATGTTATGAATGATGCTTTGCACAAATAAATGAGAGAGAGAGTTGAGAGATATTGGATCAAACGCAAACACACGGATATGTTTCGAGGTTCGAGCCCCTAGCTCTACATCCCCGCCTACACCACCGTGTAGGATTTCCAATCCACTATAGGAGTACCAAACTCCTCTCTCAATCCTTACAAAGCCACCGAGGCTATACAACCACAATCCACCTCTACCGAAGAGGGATAAGGCCCGTAGCCAATATAAACACAATCACCTCTACCGAAGAGGGATCCAAACACAATACCACTCCGATCAACCTCTACCAAAGAAGGATACAACAAAAGCAAGGAGGGTTTACAACTTAGAGGCTTAACCTCAAACACTTCTCTTTTTCTCTCTTTTCCACAAAACAAATGATCCTAATAGATTAGGATAGAAGATAGCTCAAGTGTGGAAAACTAGGTGTTTGGAAAACAAGTACAACAAAGAAAAACACTTGGGAAATTTTTGCAAAAGATATAGAATGAAAACCAAGACAAATCTCCCAAAATCCTCTTTTCTTTGATTTTTTCAAAAACCTAAAACAATAAAGATTGAAAGATTAAAGCCCCAAAACACTTTTGAAAACTTGTTTTAAACACTTTAGAAACTAGAAATTTTTCTCCTTGAAAATCTTGGCCAAAAACCCAAAGAGATGAGGTTTATATAGGCCAAACCAGAAACTAGCCGTTAGACTGAGCTAGCAGCCTGACAGGCTGACGGTCGACCGGCCCGGTCGACCGCCAACGGTCAGAAATGTGACCGTTGGGCAACCACGGTCGACCGGCCCGGTCGACCCAAACAAACAGAGAGCTCTGCTCTCAGACCGGTCGACCGTCCCGGTCGACCGTCCCAGTGTCTCCAAACGTGCACAGATTTGTGCACGTCGGTCGACCGGCCCGGTCGACCGACTTCAGCCATGTCGACTAGGTCAGTTGACTTAGTCGACTGATTGAAGCCAGGAACAGAAACTGGGTCAGAAAAACTGGGAAAATTATTTATAAAAATCTTTTATCTTTTCTGAAAATCCCATAAAACTTGTTTTAACATTTTGTATTGAAATACAAACTTGTGATAAAAATTTCAAGACATATATCATCAATTCATTTTTGAGTCTTGCAAATTTTATCAAAAACAAAACTTGTATTTTTATCAAACTTAATTTTTCCAAAACATGAATAGGATAGTCAAAATAAGTTTGTCTAGGAAGTTAAAAGCATGTATGTATATTTAGAACAAATCTAATATACATAAAAACTATTTAAACTTGTTTTGATCAAGCTATTCATGAAAACCAAATCCAAAACATGAAAACGTGTGTGTGTTGTGTACTTGAGCATATCAACTATTCTAAGCTTTACAAATGGATCTAAAACACACTAACTAAACTAGGATACCTAAGTCTTCTTGATGATCTTCATCTTCAAGTTAACTTGCTCCAAAACTTCATCCATGGGCTAGGCAATGTGTGATCTTGAAGTTTTGGCCCTGGAATCATCATGAAAAGCTTCTAAACAGCTTTGTTGAAGCTAATCACCAACTAATATCTTGGTTAATGATCTGAAACTTAAAATCACAAGAATATTAGTAAACATAACTACATGAGTTAATCATCATCAAAACTAGGGTGGAAGGCCTTTGGGCCAACAATTCTTATTACTTTTACGTCCACACTGAAAAATTATCTTGCACCGCTAATATCAAATACTCACAAGTACATATGGTATCATTTTTGTTCTACATGTGCATCACACGAACAAAAATAGCTTTTTTGAAAGATAAATACCTAGTTTTTTTTAATGGAATAGGATACGAATACACCACCTTTTATTTTATTTTTTTTTTTTGGGGGGGGGGGGGGGGGTGTTGGGAATTGCGCACTCAAAGTTTGCAGTGCGAGAAACACCAGAGAAGAAAGAACATAAAGTTCTTTTGGCAATCAAGATTAAGAAAATTAATTAAACATTGGCAAACAAGAAGAAAGAACATAAAGAACATATCTATCTCTGCTTGATCTTGATTTCTTTTTTTAAAATTTTTTTTGATATATATCTATATCAGTGATCTCAAACTCCAAATCCTTTGATATTTCTTTAGCATCAATCTTCTCTTTTCGAAGAGATTAGGTATTCTCGTAGCCATCACTTCATTGTCTCGATGTGCAAGTTGTAGTACCCTCGTCAACCAGATAGTTAATTAAGCTATCATCATAATTAATTAATTATAAATACTTGTGACAAAAACCTTAATGCGCACACTAGCTAGCTTGCATTACGTATACTATGACATTTAGAAAAATCGTGATACTATCAGCACTTTTTGCACGAGTCATTTCAGCGAAATTGGTATATTTTACGATTAGTATTCTCTTTTAAGCACTGGATAAGGTTTTATAAAAATAAATTAGAGCACCTCAACCGTCTAAATATAGAGATTAGTTTAGGACAAGCAAGCACGATAACAAGGTTTTGAGCTTCATATGGATCCATATTAGTTTATTGTCTAATTTATAATTTACAAAAAATAAAAAGAGTACGTAAGTCTTGGTATATTCGTCATTTTAGAACCACAATCATAACATATGCTATGCTTTTGCAAACTGAAAATGATCAGATTGCCTCCTACGTGAAAGTCATGAAACTTCATTCATGAAGAAGAAAATTGTTCAATAATCATTCACCAAGTATTAAAGAATTTAATTGTATAATATTAAATTCTCTGTCGCTACATCAAAACTCTAAAGTTATGATTAAAGTTGAGGGTACATTATTCTTTTGCATGTTCAAATCCGTTTTTTTAAAGCGGAAGTGAGAATTGAAACTGTTTTGATACCATGTTAAAATCTCTTCTGCTCAATAAAAACTTTAAAGTCAGAAAAAAATACTAACTTCTGGATGTCTCTAATATGTGCCTCTCTCAGTTTTCTTTCTTTATTCCCCCAGTGATCTCAAGCTCCAAATTATGAGCACGGTTAAATTTGTTAATTAACGTCACTCTTCTCTTTAGAAGAGATTAGGCACTCTTCTAGGCCTCACTACCTTTGTTTTGACGTACATAGTGAGGTTGAACGCCACCATAGCCAGCATCTTAGTGCCCTTGTCAACCAACAAATTAATTAATCTAACAATTTAATTAATTAGCTACCAACTTTCATTACCAAATCATCTAATTATAAATATTTGTGACAAAAATTTGTGCGCGCCCACTGGCTAGAATCACGCACTCTTCGTACATCTAGGAATTAGACTGGCCTACGACTTAATCATGGCTATTAGCTCTTTTTGCACGGGTCATTTCGATGACATTGGTATAGTTTGTCCAGTAGTGTTCTTTTTAATTAATGGATGAGGTCTATTCAAAGAATTCAGTGTAGCAACCTTCAAAAAAAAAATAATGGAGAATTGTTTACCAATTTAAAATGATTCGGTTTGTCCGCGTGAAAGTCATGAAAAATTTCAATCAGAAGGGGAAAAAGTTCTCCACTCAAAAAATAAAAGGAAGAAAAGTTCAATTATGAAGTTCGTCTTCTCTCTTTGCATATTTGTGAACAATGTGTATTTTTAATTATTATGTTTTGTTGATTCTTATATTTTGATAATGAATAACAAATCATTCATATGATACTAATTGCTTATTGAACATGTAGTTTAAGATTCATAAATATTCAAGAAAGATGGTGCCATTAATGAAAGATGAAAAAGATTGAAGTTATATCACAAATCTGTAAGAATGAAGGTGGATTGAAAAGCTTTTACACAAATCAAGTCATATCAAATAATGAGCCCAACTAAGATTCAAACTAACCATATGGAGACTTCAATATTAACTTAAGTCATGACTCAAGTGAAAATTCAAGACTCACACTAGTACATAATATATAATTAATGGCAGTTAAAAATATATTTTACATTAGCGTTTACAACCAATGCCTATACAGGTATCGTTAAAAGTCTAAGATATATGACGGCAATTAAAAATCCCCGTTATATATAAGCTATAACATCTGTTTTTAAAAAAATCAAAAATCCCGATGCGTCGTGGTCGACCTCATCCCTCTTCGAGGAAGGCCAATAAAAAAATTTACCATTACGTCAGCGGATCTCAGACTATTATTTCTCAATTCAAACAATACTAATTCAATTCTAAATATCACAAATCTCAGACTATTATTTCTCATCTTCTCACTGATTATCACAAATTATAACAAGCGCGAGAGAGGAAACCAACACATAATCAATTGTACATCACAAATTGATTAACACATGGAGTTCTTCTACAGAGCCTTGGAGACCTCACTAATAATCCCTCAGAATTTGGGTCAGCTTGTAGGAAGAGAGAGAGAGGTAGTCGACGACAACAAGGTAGCCAAGACAAAGAAGAAAATGACCGACGGCAGCAGTGACTACCGGCCGGTCGAACGGTGTGCACCAACGTGCACAGGCAATAACGGACGACCGACTTGTTGGCCCAGAGGCCTTCCACTCTAGTTTTGATGATGATTAACTCATGTAGTTATGTTTACAAATAATCTTGTGATGTTTAGTTTCAGATCATTAACCAAGATGTTAGTTAATGATCAGCTTCAATAAAGGAGTTTTGAAGCCTTTCACATGGTGATTCAAGAGCCCGAGCATAAAGATCATTTATAGCACTCGTTAGAGTAAGCTCGGTGGATCAAAGTTTGGATCGAGTCGACTTGAAGACGGAGTTCGTCAAGAAGATCTCGGTACCATAGTTTAGTTTGTGTTTTGGATCCATGTGTAAAGATTAGATAGTGTGATATGCTCAAGTTCACAATGCACACACGTTTCAAGTTTTGGATATTGGTTTTCGGTTTTGGTTTAACCGATATTGGTTTTCATGAATAGATAGCATCAATACAAGTTTACATGGTTTAATGTATATTAGATATGTTTTATATACATCTATGCTTCAACTATTTAAACAAACTTAGTCTGATATGCCTATTCATGTATTTAGTGCTTTTGTATTTTAACAAAACATATTTTCATATTTAAAGTCAAAAACAAAGATATGTATATGTTTCATGTATATTGGACCATGTCCATATGCAACATGCTTTAAAATAATTAAGTATCATGTTTTTGTATTTGGATATGTTTTGGACAAAGTTTATTTGAAAAATTAAAGTTTGGAAAAATACAGTTTTTGGTTTTCGGTAATTTTTTCATAACACAAAAATAGTTTAAAATGTTGATATTTGTGTTGAAATTTTTATCACATGTTTTTATATCATATATAAAGTTAGAAATTATTTTTTGGATCTTTAGAAGTTTTATGGGATTTATTAGAATTATTTAAAACCCAGTTTTCTGACCCAGATTGCCTTCTGCCAGGCTCTGGTGGTCGACCGGGCCGGTCGACCGGACCCAGAGTCGGCCGACCGGGACGGCCGACCGACGTGCACACACCTGTGCACGTTGGCCAGGCACCTGGGCGGTCGACCGTGCGGTCGACCGGCCAGAGAGCTTTGCTCTCTGGATTTTTACGATCGACCGGCCGGTCGACCGCTGGCTTCCAACGGTCATATTTTTGACCATTGGCGATCGACGGGCGGTCGACCGCCAGCCGCCTAGGCTGAAAAGTCAGCCTAACAGTTAGTTTTTGTTGGAGGCTATATAAGCCTCATTTCTTTGGGATTTTCATCAAGATTTTAACAAGAAAAATTCCTACTCTCTTGTGTTTTCCAGAAGTTTTCAAGAGTGTTTTATGTTGGCCAAAGGCCATTAGCCCGATATTTTGATGATAACAAACCATATTTAGTTATGTTTTTAACAATTTTGTTTATATAAGTTTCAGGTAAAAATAATAGTTGATTAACGGCTCCAACTCAAGACTCACGCTTTTGGACTCCGCAAAGAATTTGGATCCCCGAGCTTAGCACAATAGAAGCGCTCCGGATCAAACAAGAAGAAGAAACTCAAGATTTGTAATTTTCTTTTTTGTTTTTATTTTTAGATGATTTTGTCAAAACCTAGATGAAAGAGGTAGAATATTTGGGATTATCACACACACACACACTTCTAGTATTGCTTCATGGCTTCAAAACAATTTTTCTAACTTAGTTTTAGAAAAAACCATGTTTGGAAAAAACCAGTTTTTAGAAAAATCATTTTCATTTTATCAAAAAGGATTTTTATCAAATGTTGTCCTAACATGTTTGAGTGATGATCTATGATCACACTCTAAGTTTTATAAGACCTAGAACCTTGTTTTAGGAATCCTTACCCAAAAATGTTTTAACCAAAATTTCCTTTCCCTTTAGCAGACTCTGAAAAACAGACCTGACAGAGTCCGGTCGACCGACCCAGTCGACCGACGTGCACGGCTGTGCATGTGTGCACATCGGCCGACCGCCCGGACGACCGGAATCAATGTCAGTGCTCTCTGTTTATTTCGGTCGATCGGATCGGCCGACCGTAAGAGAGTTCCACTCTCAGGCAGAGCTGCGGTCGCCCGAGTCGGCCGACCATTTCCCCCAACGGTCGGATTTATGACCGTTGGCGGTCGGCCGTCCCGGTCGACCGGTAGCTGTCAGAAAGTCTGACAGACTCCAACAGCTCTATTTTTCTGGATAGATTTTTGTTGGGATTCACCCCAACGACTCTTTTGAGCTGTGTAGGTTATTTTTCATCCCCTACAAATAGTGAGACTCTTCTACAAACTTAGACACAAGATTTACATATAAGATTTACAAGTTTTCAAAAGCCTTTCATTTTAGAAAAAGATTTTCTCTCTAAGCCAAAAGTTTCCAACACTTTCTTGAAGCAATCCTCTTTACTTCTCTCTAGTCTTTTGCACTACACAATCCCAAGTATCATCTCTTTCATATTGGTTATAGGATTGTGCAAGTGAGCCTTTTTGATTAAGTGTGATCAACCTTTCTTCATTGTGAGAAGTTGTAGAGGCATCGGCCTCAAGCGAGCGGGTGTGCTCTAAGTGGGTGTTGCGGCACCGCGAGAGATAGGACAAGTGTGTCCTTGTATTGATGATCCAGTGGGATCACCAATAGTGGAAATCCTTCAAGTGTGAAGGCAGGGACGTAGAGCGTGGCTCGAATCTTGGAAAAATTTCTTGTGTTTGCGTTTGATCAAATTTCTCTAAATTCTATCTCTTTTACTTGCTCTTTTATATTGTTCACTTACTTGCAAGTAGTTTATTTGTGTTCATCATTTTAAATAGTTTTAAATTCGCATAATTGTCATTTTATATAGCCATCACCTATTCACCCCCCCTCTAGGTGATTTCAATTGGTATCAGAGCCAAACCCTTACACTTAGTTTAACCACCTTAGGGAGATCCTTATAGTTGGCTATATCTATTTGTTGCATTTTCATTTGTTGTGCATTCTATATTTGTATTCATAGCATCAGTTGATTTTTCTAGCATCAAGTCCCCACCCAAGTTTGATGGCTTGAACTTCCCCATTTGGAAGGTCAAAATGAACCTCTTTCTTAAATCCCTAGGAGTTAGAGTTGCTAGGGCCATCACCAAAGAATTTATTGAACCCCTCACCGATGTGAAATCATGGTCCGAAGATACCACTAAGGACTATGAGGCAAATGCTAGAGCCCAATATGCATTAACACTTGCCTTAAATGAAGATGACCTATCACGCATCATAAATTGTAAATCGGCATTTGAGGTTTGGAATGTTTTGATTGTGACTCATGAGGGAACGTCCCAAGTCAAAAGATCCAAGATTGACCTGCTTCGTTCTCAATATGAGAACTTTTATATGCTTGAGAATGAATGCATTGATGACATGCTCACTCGTTTCACCAAAATAACAAATGCTTTATCTTCTTTAGGTGACACGATCGACAATGACCAAAAGATTCGGAAGGTCATTCGAGCTCTTCCCAAAGCTTGGGAAGTTAAGGCAACAACCCTCAAGGAGCTAAACGATCGGGAGGAGATGGACTCCTCCGGCTTCATCGGAAATCTCAAAACGCATGAGATGGAGATGAAAGTAAGAGAAGAAAGGGAGGCGCCAAAGAAGAAAGCCCTCGCTTTCAAAGCTACTTCATCCACCCATGACGAGGAGGACTCATCGGAAGACTACAATGAGGACTTTGCCATGCTCATCCGGAAGGTGGGCAAAATGTTTTACAAGAAGGGGAGGTAAAGCAACTTCCAAAGAGGAAAACCTCAAGGAAGATTTGAAAGAAAAAGAGAGGAGCCGGGTTCTTCTTCCATTACAAGAAGATCGGACATCTCATCGCCGATTGCCCCGCTCTCCAAGCCACAACCTCCAAGAATGGGCCAAAGAAGAAGAAAGCTATGGTGACCACATGGGATGACTCGGAGTCGGAATCCGAAGAGGAGATTGACACCGCCAACATGTGCTTCATGGCACATGGGGAAGATGCATCAAAGGTATATCTTGAAAACTCCATAGATAATGATGAATTAACTATAGATGAACTTGCACAATTTTTCGAAGAGCTACAACATAGATATGAGATTTCACAATCTCAGAATAAGAAATTGAAAAAGGAAAATGATTCCTTGAAAAATAAATTTGAACATATTTAAAAGAGAAAAATGATTTAGAAAATTCTTTTGAAAAGATAAAAAAGGACTTTGAAAATTATAAAATATCTACTAAAGGAAAAAATCCCATTTCATCTTGTAACAAAAATGAATTTTTGGAAATTCAAAAACGAGTTGATGTTTTGGATTCAACTCTTAAAAAGTGTGCTTTTGATTTAAATAAATTTGCATCTAGGTTTCCCAAAGGAATAACCCAAGGGAAACACACTCACCATCAACATGCACGGAAATATGCACACACACATAAACATGCATTCATGTATGGTAGTGATAGAATTTATGTATGCACTCATTGTGGCCGCAAAGGCCATTTAGAAAAATTTTGTTTTGCTAAGCTTAACATGACAAATAAACATGTTTGGGTTCGCCCCGGCACTAACCCTAAAGGACCCAAAAAGATATGGGTACCAAAATACACACCCAATTTAGTTGATACAGGTGGGTCTTCTACCTCCAAACGTAGGGGGAGATGGTGCCTGGGTGGTGGATGCAACAATGCCTAACGAACATATCGTCGCTTGCATCGCTATCATGGTGGCACCTATTTTGGAGAAAGCACTCGGTTTTGGTAATTTCTCCATTTAAAAGTTTTATTTGTTTATATATATATGCATAGGATTGCTAGTTTGCCATGTTATTGTATTGATAAATGTTAGAGTAAACTTGCACTTCCTGTTGGCCCAAAAGGTTACACTCTCACTCTCCATTTGTTTAGAGTTTTGATGATAACAAAACAAATAAGAGCTATTTGGTACTAATTAGTTTGTTTAGATAAGTTTCAGGTTAGTACCATATTTGGAGGCCATTGCTTAGCTATTGCAAGAACTTCTAGGTTCATGAAGTAAAGAAGGCGTTTTGCACAACAAGAAAGGAACATAAAAGAGAAGGCTCTAGCAAGGCATTGCATGGCTCAAGACTTCAAGTTTGCTCAAGATAATTTATTAGATTTGTTTTTAGTTTAGAGTTTTGTTAAAGAATAGTGAATAGGTTTGAAGCTCTATCACACACGTTTTTGCGCACATCTTGTTTCCAAACATATTTCCTATAATATGTACAAAAATAGTTTGTATACAATCTTCAGCCTACAAACTCATTTTTATCCATTATATATATCCCTATTCAAAACCACTTTGTTAAAAATAGATTTCTCCTCAAAATTCCATTTTTGTTTTGGCTCTTGACCTGAGCCGGTCGACTGCCCGGGTCAACCGACCCTATGTCAGGTCAAGCTGGTCGGCCGACCCAGTCGACCGGAGTTCTGGCAGCTGTGCGTGTCAGTGTGCACGTTTCACGGTCGACCCGGACGGTCGACCGAGACTTGCCTGACTGACAGACTCTGCTCTCTGTATTTTTGGGTCGACCGGGCGGTCAACCGCAGCCTGCAACGGCTATTTTTTGAACTAGCAGTCGACCGGGCCGGTCGACCGAGCTAGCCGTTTGAACAGTAACGGCTAGTTTCTAAGCTGGTTTATTTTATCCTTTTCTCACTTAAGTGTGTTTAAATGACATGTTTTAGTTTTAATACTTTCTGATTAGCCTTAAATATGTTTTATCTCCTAACCCTAGCCCTCTCCTATAAATAGGGGTGTTTAGGGAGAGGTTGGTCACTAGAAAAATTATCAAAATTTTCACAAGTTTAAGGCATTCAAAAGAGCTTTGTTTCTTGGTTTTTGTACTGAAATTCTCTCTTATTTTCTGAAGTGTTTTTCAAGAACTCTCTGATTTCTTTTTCTTTTCTCCTTACACACAAGAGCTTCATTTCTACTCATTGTTCTCTAAGGACCTTTGTAAGGGAAGAGAATTTTGCAAGAGAGAGTTTGTGGTCTTTTGACTATTCAGAGAATGCTTGTACTTGAGATTGTGGAGTTGGGTACTCCGGTGTATTTGTGACATCTTTGTTATAGTGAAATTGGTTGGAATCCTTCTGGGGAAGGCGGGGAAGTAGAGCTGGGTGCTCGAACCTCGATAACAATTCTCGGTGTTTGCGTTTGGTTTACTTGCTCTTGTTTCTTTCTCTATTTTCATTGCTCTTATTACTTGCTCTCTACATTCATTGCTATATTCAATTGCTTTGTGAGATTGTTGCATCATAATTTTTAAATGTGCATTGATTAGCATTATCACCTATTCACCCCCCCTCTAGGTGATTTTTAATTGGTATCAGAGCTTGGACTCTAGGTTTTGGCTTAACATCCATAGAGAGATCCTTAAAATTTGCTAATCAACATTTGCATTCCATTTGTCATTCACTAGTAAACATGGTCGATAACATCAAAATCCCTCCTAAATTTGATGGACTCAACTTCCCTATTTGGAAGGTTAGGATGACTATCTTTTTGTAATCCTTAGGTAGCTTAGTAGCTAAATCATTGACCAAACCCTATGTTGCACCCGATAGTGATGAGAGCACATGGACCGACTTCAACTTTAGAGAATATGAGGCTAACTCCAAGGCCCAAAATTCCCCTTAACCGCCTTGAATGAGGATGACCTTACACGGGTAATTCATTGCCAATCCGCCTATGAGATTTGGCAACATTTATTGGTCACACACGAGGGGACTTCACAAGTTAAGAGAGCTAAGATAGATCTCTTAAGGTCCCAATATGAATCCTTTAAAATGATTGATGAAGAATCTATTGATTGTATGATTATTAGATTTACTAAAATCACCAATGCTCTTTCTTCTTTAGGTGATGACATCTCCAATGACCAAAAGGTGCGAAAAGTGATTCGGGCACTTCCTACATCATGGGAGATCAAGGCCACCACCTTAAAAGAATTGAACGACAAGGATGAGATGGACCTAATTAGTCTCATTGGGAACTTAAAGACCCATGAGATGGAAAAGAAAGCAAGAGAAGAGGCCGCTCCACTAAAGAAGAAATCCATAGCCTTCAAGTCTTCATCCACTCTTGAAGACGATGAAGAAGATGAAGAAGAAGATGAGGAGCTATCACTACTTGTTCGCAATGTGAAGAGAATGTACCGGAGGAACAAGCTCAACTTCCGAAGGAAATTTGAAGGCAAAGAGGAGAGAAGAATTATATGCTACAATTGCTGAAAACCCGGACATATCATGGCGGATTGCCCGGAGTTCAAGAAGAAGATGACCTTCTCCTTCAAGCCAAAGAAACCGGAAGAAAAGAAAGCGTACAAGGCAACTTGGGATTCAGAAAGCGAGTCCGAGGAAGAGGCGGATATAGCAAATATGTGTTTCATGGCAAACACACCAAAGGTAACCCTAAACCTCTTGATGAAGAAGATGATGATTTAAGTAAAGAAGATCTTGTTCATGCCTTTGTTGAACTTTCAGAAACATATGATAACAAAAAGATTGTATGCTCTAAATTGGAAAAGGAAGTTGCTTTTCTTAAGAATCAACTTGCTATTATTTCTAAAGAAAAAGATGAAATTTCTTCAACTCTCGTTTCTACCCAAAATGAATTTAGTGCTTACAAAGTTGCTTGTAAAGCAAAATTTCCTAAGATTGACGAAAAAGAAATTTCTTCTTTAAAAACAAGAATTGTTGATTTTGAAAAGACATTAAAAGATTGTGCCTTAACACTAAGAAACTTGAAGAAATGTTTTCCAAAAAGCACACCTCTCATACTAAAGATTCACATGTTAAGATTCCTCATGCTCACACTACACATAACAATTCTCATGCTAAATCTTTTCATGCTCACAATTCTCATGCTCATAAATCACACACTCACTATGCTTTTAAATATGGTAGAGTGTATAGATGCACATATTGTGGTAAGAATGGACATTTGGCTAAATTTTGTTATGACCAAGTGAATAGATCAAATAATCTTGTTTGGGTCAATGAAACTAACTCTTTAGGACCCAAGAAAATGTGGGTACCAAAATCAAGTCCTAAATTATTTGATATAGGTACACACCAAGGCTCCAAGACGTAGGAAGCGGTGGTACCTTGATAGTGGTTGTTCAAGACACATGACGTGGGACATCAATAACTTTACAACCCTATCAAGGTACAAGGAAGGTGGCTCCGTCACCTTCGGGGATGACTCCAAGGGGAATATCATCGGTATAAGTAACATTCAAATTGGTGCATCTCCCATTATAGAAAATGTTGTACTTGTTGATGATTTGAAGCATAATTTGCTTAGCATTAGTCAATTTTGTGACCGTGGACTTAAAGTTATTTTTGATGATTCTTCTTGCAAGATTTTTGATGTTAAAACTAATGATTGTATTCTCACCGGTTTTCGTGATGATAATGTTTATATCATTGACATGCTTAATGTGGAATGTTCTACTAAATGCTTAAATGCTTTGATGAAAACTCTCGGCTTTGGCATAGAAGATTAGGACATGCATCTTTTGACCATCTTTCTAGGATTAATTCTAAGGAATTGGTGAAGGGTATACCTTGCTTGAAGTTTGAAAAAGACCGCATTTGTGGTGCGTGCCAACTTGGAAAACAAACCAAGTCTTCCTTCAAACCAATCAAGGATATCATGTCAACTAGGCCTTTAGAATTAATTCATATGGATCATTTTGGACCTACTAAAACTAAGAGCTTAAATGGTAGTAGATTTGCATTTGTTTTAGTTGATGATTTTTCCCGTTTCACTTGGGTTTTCTTCTTGGAACACAAAGATCAAGCTTTTTCTCATTTTAAGATTTTTCGAAAAAGAGTTGAAAAAGAAAAAGGTTTTTCGATTTTGAGAATAAGGAGTGATAGAGGTGGTGAGTTTGTTAACCAACTCTTCATAACTTATTGTGATGAAAAGGGAATTAAGCATGAAATGTCTTGTCCTAGAACTCCACAACAAAATGGAGTTGTAGAAAGGAAAAATAGAACACTTTAAGAGATGGCTAGGACAATGATAAGTGAGTATGACCTCCCTCAATATCTATGGGCCGAGGCCGTAAACACCGCATGCTATATATCAAATTGTATTTATTTATGTAAAAATTCTTCCAAAACATCTTTTGAAATGTATCATTCTAGAAAACCTAATGTTGCATATTTCAAAGTTTTTGGATGCAAGTGTTTTGTTTTGAACACTAAAGATAACTTGGGTAAGTTTGATGCTAAGGCTTATGAAGCAATCTTTGTTGGATATTCTACAACTAGTAAAGCTTATAGAGTATTCAATAGATCTTCACTTACCATTAAAGAATCCATGCATGTTAAATTTGAAGAATCTAATGTGTTTGTTGAGAATGTTGTAGAGATTGAACCATTAGGTGAAGACATGGAGAGACTATCCTTGAAGGACTCACCCGCTCAAGATGATAAGCAAGAACCAATTGGTGACGTTCAAGAGGATAAAGAGGAAAGCTCTCAATCGCTTCCTAAAGCTTGGAGATATGCCACAAATCATCCCAAGGAGCTCATCTTAGGTGATGCATCTAAAGGGGTAACAACTCGCTCCAAACTCCATGACCTATGTGGTAACTTTGCTTTCATTTCTCATTTTGAACCCAAAAGCATCCTCGAAGCCGAGGCGGACTCATATTGGTTGCTAGCCATGCAAGAGGAACTCAATCAATTTGAGCGCAACCAAGTTTGGCACCTTGTTCCTAGGCCCCACGATAGACCAATAATTAGTACTAAGTGGATCTTTAGAAACAAGATGGATGAGTCCGAAAATGTGATTAGGAATAAGGCTAGGTTAGTGGCCCAAGGTTACACTCAAGTTGAGGGAATTGACTTTGAGGAGACCTTTGCACCCGTAGCACGGCTTGAAGCCATACGGATGACACTAGCTTTTGCATCTTTCAAAAATTTTAAACTTTTTCAAATGGATGTGAAAAGTGCATTTTTGAATGGTTTTATAAATGAAGAAGTTTATGTTGAACAACCTCCCGGTTTTATTGATCATGTTCATCCTAATTTTGTTTTTAAACTTGATAAAGCTTTGTATGGATTGAAACAAGCTCCAAGAGCTTGGTATGAAAGGCTTTCTAGTTTTCTCATTTCAAATGATTTTATTAAAGGCAAAGTAGATACAACACTATTCACTAAGCATGTTGATAATGACACTTTAATTGTGCAAATTTATGTTGATGATATAATTTTTGGTTCTACTAATGAGTTTTTATGCAAGGAATTTGAAAAGGTTATGCAATGTGAGTTTGAAATGTCTTCAATGGGTGAGCTTAATTTCTTTCTTGGACTCCAAATCAAGCAATTGCAAGATGGGAACTTCATATGTCAAGCCAAATACGCAAAGGAACTCGTAAAGAAGTTTGAACTTGAAGACTCAAAGGTTTGCAACACTCCCATGACAACTACCACCAAGCTTGATAAAGATGACCAAGGTAAAAATGTTGATATTAAATTGTATAGAAGCATGATAGGAAGTCTTTTGTATTTAACGGCAAGTAGGCCGGACATCATGTTTAGTGTGTGTCTTTGTGCTAGATTTCAATCGTGTCCCAATGAGTCCCATCTTATTGTGGTAAAACGCATTATTCGTTATATTAAGGGAACGATTGGAATGGGTCTATGGTATCCGAAAACGGAGATTTCTCTTTGACGAGTTATTCGGATGCCGACTATGCGGGTTGTAGAGTAGATAGAAAGAGTACTAGTGGGACATGTCAATTTCTTGGTAATTGTCTTATTTCATGGTCCTCTAGGAAATAAAATTCCGTAGCTCTCTCAACTGCCGAGGCGGAGTATGTTGCCGCGGGGGCTTGTTGTGCACAAGTCCTTTGGATGAAACATACTTTCCTTGATTATGATTTGCATTATAACCATATAAAAATATTTTGTGATAATACTAGTACTATACATATGACAAAGAATGTAAATCAACATAGTAAAACCAAGCACATTGAGATTAGATATCACTTTCTTAGAGATCATTTTGAGAAAGGAGATATAGATATTGATTATGTTTCTACGGATTTACAACTAGCCGATATTTTCACTAAACCACTTGATTTTGCTAGATTTTCCTTCATTTGTGGTGAACTTAATGTTTGTGTTATTGAATAAAAATGTTTTCATAACCCTTTTTGATGTATGACAAAAAGGGGGAGAATGAGTTTTTATGATAAAAATATGAGTTCATATGGTTTTGGTTCATATGAGCTTATACATGTTTTTAGTTTTTGATGTGTTTTCATGAATTCTTGTTTACGTATTTTGCAAGTATTTTATATCTCATGATGTTTATGGTTTTTGGTTTCATGGTGTTTACTTGCAAATTACAAATTACATTGTTTTTCTTTGTTTAATATAGCATAATTTGAGGGGGAGCTTTCTCCTCCCCTATATTTTTATTTATAGCCTATTTGTTTTGTCATCATCAAAAAGGGGGAGATTGTTGGCCCAAAAGGTTACACTCTCACTCTCCATTTGTTTAGAGTTTTGATGATAACAAAACAAATAAGAGCTATTTGGTACTAATTAGTTTGTTTAAGATAAGTTTCAGGTTAGTACCATATTTGGAGGCCATTGCTTAGCTATTGCAAGAACTTCTAGGTTTATGAAGCAAAGAAGGCGTTTTGCACATCAAGAAAGGAACATAGAAGAGAAGGCCCTAGCAAGGCATTGCATGGCTCAAGACTTCAAGTTTGCTCAAGATAATTTATTAGATTTGTTTTTAATTTAGAGTTTTGTTAAAGAATAGTGAATAGGTTTGAAGCTCTATCACACACGTTTTTGCGCACATCTTGTTTCCAAACATATTTCCTATAATATGTACAAAATTAGTTTGTATACAATCTTCAGCCTACAAACTCATTTTTATCCATTATATATATCCCTATTCAAAATCACTTTGTTAAAAATAGATTTCTCCTCAAAATTCCATTTTTGTTTTGGCTCTTGACCTGAGCCGGTCGACCGCCCGGGTCGACCGACCCTATGTCAGGTCAAGCCGGTCGGCCGACCCAGTCGACCGGAGTTCTGGCAGCTGTGCGTGTCAGTGTGCACGTTTCACGGTCGACCCGGACGGTCGACCGAGACTTGCCTGACTGACAAACTCTGCTCTCTGTATTTTTGGGTGACCGGGCGGTCGACCGCAGCCTGCAACGACTATTTTTTTGAATTAGCGGTCGACCGAACTAGCCGTTTGAACAGTAACGGCTAGTTTCTAAGCTGGTTTATTTTTTGTCCTTTTCTCACTTAAGTGTGTTTAAATGACATGTTTTGGTTTTAATACTTTCTGATTAGCCTTAAATATGTTTTATCTCCTAACCCTATCCCTCTCCTATAAATAGGGGTGTTTAGGGAGAGGTTGGTCACTAGAAAAATTATCAAAATTTCCACAAGTTTAAGGCATTCAAAAGAGCTTTGTTTCTTGATTTTTGTGCTGAAATTCTCTCTCATTTTCTGAAGTATTTTTCAAAACTCTCTGATTTCTTTTCTTTTCTCCTTACACACAAGAGCTTCATTCCTACTCATTGTTCTCTAAGGACCTTTGTAAGGGAAGAGAATTTTGCAAGAGAGAGTTTGTGGTCTTTTGACTACTCAGAGATTGCTTGTACTTGAGATTGTGGAGTTGGGTACTCCGGTGTATTTGTGACATCTTTGTGATAGTGGAAGTGGTTGGAATCCTTCTGGGGAAGGCGGGGAAGTAGAGCTGGGTGCTCGAACCTCGATAATAATTCTCGGTGTTTGCGTTTGGTTTACTTGCTCTTGTTTCTTACTCTATTTTCATTGCTCTTATTACTTGCTCTCTACATTCATTGCTATATTCAATTGCTTTGTGAGATTGTTGCATCATAATTTTAAATTGTGCATTGATTAGCATTATCACCTATTCACCCCCCCTCTAGGTGATTTTCACTTCCATCATGCGTATATGTATGTTTTTGTTTTATATTAACATATAATCTTGTATGTCCACATGTCTTGATTGATTGTATATGTGTTTTTTGTCAAAACTAAATAAATATTTAAAACATTTTTAAAGCAAATACATAGAGATGGCAATTGCGCGCCTCAACTCATATCTAGAGGAATCTCAAGGAGAAGTACAGAACCCTTCACCGGGTATTCGGCTTCAACATCTCTAAAATTTGGCTTTATTTATAAATAAAATAAATAATAAAATAGGTATAAAGTTTTGTTGTTTTTTTTATGTCCAATATGTTTAAAAATTTTTGTTTAAAAACTTTTTGATGAAAATATACCTTTACTGTTAAATTGAAAAGTATAAGATAAATATTTTTTAACTGGTTTTGCTGCTATCTGTTTTGGGCAAGACCGGCCGACCGGAGCGGTCGACCGACTTTGACTGAGGATATTTTTTTTTCTTCTGTTTCCGGCCGACCGGAGCGGTCGTCCGACTGAGATGGCTTTGCTCTCGGGTTATTTCGGTCGACCGGACCGGTCGACCGGGCGACGGGAAACTGCTTTTTACCCATTACTATTTAAAGCCCTTTATCTCATTTTCACTCTCTCACCTCCGCCGACCCTCACATTTCCTCTCTCAAAAACCCTAACAACCCTAATCCATCTCATCCCAACTCAAATCCAACCCTCAAACTTCTAAAAATTTCCTGGATCTTCAGTCTCAGGCCCTGATCTACGTGTATTTTCAAGAAATTTCGGATTTTAGCTTCTTGATCTTCAATCCTTCAAGGTAAAAATTGTTTTTTCTTTGATCTTGCATCTAATCTTGTTATCTATCTAGATCTTGTCTTTCATCTAGCTTAGATCAAGCCTTTACCTTGTCTATTTCTTGAATTTAACCTAGATCTAATTTTTAATCTAATAATGCCTAAGAGATCTAGATCTGAGAAGGATAAATCCATAGCCCCACTTCTTCTAGCAAATCCAAACCTCTTTTTGTTTCTCCTCAAGCAGAAAATTGCTATATTCTTCTTTCGGAGAAAACTATAATTTCTGGTAGATGTGTGGTTCTCC
The DNA here is from genome assembly GCA_038442645.1 of Agave tequilana. Classification (NCBI taxonomy): domain Eukaryota; kingdom Viridiplantae; phylum Streptophyta; class Magnoliopsida; order Asparagales; family Asparagaceae; genus Agave; species Agave tequilana. Next base: position 68,228 of record JAVJIF010010569.1, read on the forward strand.
AAGATTTTGAACACCTGAATATACCCCATATTTGAGGAACAATTCTCTTGATCAATTCATGTCCATTAAGGAACCTGTTTACACCTCACTCATTCCATATTTCTACACCAACTTGTCTTATGAGGGTAACAGGGTTAGGTATAGAGTACTTGGGAGAGACATTGACATCTCTCTCTAAGAATTTGCTGATCTTCTACATCTCTCCTGTGAGGGAGTTGATGTCTATTCCTTTGACCTTCAGGACTTTGAATATCCGGCCGGTGAGTCTGCGCTCACCGCGTCAACTTTGCTTCACGGGGATGACAACCCCGGTCTAGTGAGAAATGAGGAAGTGAGATACTACACTCTCACCTCTCAAGTTCTCGCTAAGTTTGTCTTTTACAACCTCCTGCCCAAATCAGGAGAATTCAGTCATGCAAGGGATACAGTGCCTTTGTTAGTCTATTGCCTTCTGCGAGGCATTAGGGTCAACATCCCCAGGCTTATCATTTCCCACATGACCTCAGATCATGTTCTTGTCCCCACTAGGCACTTGCCTTATGGGATGATTATTTCCTATCTTCTGAGGCAACTTGATTTTGATTTATCCTCTCTGAGACCTACAGAACCCTCTGTGAACTTGAACAGTTCCCTCCTGAAGAGGATGCAAGCTGGGACGCGTCATCCTGCTCCCCAGCAGCCACCCATTCCTCCTACATCTTCTGTTCCAGGGTCTTCCTCTGTTCCAGGGTCTTCTTCTGCTCCAGGGTCATCTATTCCATCTGACCTTCAGTCCTTTATTGCTTCTGAGTTGCGAGCTCAGTTTCAGGAGCATCATTCTTTGATTTCCGCTGAGATCCAGCAGCATCACACCCAAATTTCTGCGGAGATAGCGGCACATCGTGAGGAGATGGCCACTCGCTACCAAGGACTTCGGAACGACATGTGCTACTTTGCTGATTCCATGCGATACATGGATTCGCAATTTGGTGCACTCTATGTGAGGTATGACATGCGAGCACCGGACACCACGGCGTATGCACGACCGCTTCCTTCCTCCGGCCCTCCATTTCCGACCAGGCCTCCTACCGCTCCTCCAGCACAATGATTAGACGGGAAAGGTGTTGTATTGTGGAGTTAATTTGCAAACAAATATAGATATTCAAATGAAAGAGTTAAGGTTTAGAAACAACCTCGAGTGCTCCACAAATGTATTCAAAGATCAATATACCCTTTCCTATCTCCGTTATAGCATAGAGCTATACCGAGTCGATTCTTAGGGAGAGCTAGCGATGGAAGCGTTACGGTCCGTAGTGAAGAAAGTAAACGAAGTTTCTTCTATGCTTATAAGAATGAATAAAACATGAAAAATGAAACGAAAGAATCGGTGGATATATTCATGATGGAAAATGTAAAAAGAAATCAAGATCAAGATTGGTTTTAGACTAACAACTAAAAAGAAAGTAAACTTGAAGAAGCAAACCATGACTAGCTTACCTTACTACCTTACCAACACTTACTAAACTCCGTGATAGTGAAGGCGTGCCTCATGTTGATTTCATCGGCGTAGGTTTGTCTTGCGTGTTGATCTAATTACTTTCTCATGTAGATGAAGGGTGGTTTAACCATCGGAGAAGAGAAGACCATCCAACTTGCAAGATGAACTAAAGCAATCACCCATGAGTTAGTGAAGATGGCAAGGCTAGTGGTTAGCTAGTACATGGTAGAAAAATTAGCTACAAGCCATTAATGAAGAAAAGCAAAGCATGAAGTAAATTGCAAGAAAGTAAAGCAAGAAATAAAGGAAAGCAAGTAAAGAAAGCAATTAAACTAGAACCAAGCTCAAGTAGAGATGAAGAGAATGGATGAATCCTTGCATTGCTTCAAGTTGTCACTCCTTGATGTACAAGCTCTCTCTCTCTCTTACAACTCTCTCTTGCAATGATTTCTAGGGAAGAAAAAGATCATAGAGAGCTACAAAAATCCTAGAGAAAAACAAAATTACAAAGCTTTGCACTAATCTCTCTCTCTTCTCTGTTCAGTCTTTGCTCGCAGGTCAGGTGCAGATATTTATAGGCTGAGAGAGAAGCTTCGAGAGCCCTGGCCGTTGGCGCAAAATCCGGATCTCAACAGCCTCCACTTTGCCGCGTTTTGGCGGCAAACCTGCGGCAAAACGGATTCTGTTGAGCAACAGATTTCTGTTGTAGGTTGGTTTAGAGGTTGTTATCCACGTGGCCTTCTAGAGTCTTCAGTTGGCGCGCGGATCTCTCTGGATCTTGGATTCAAATTTGGGCTTTATCTTAATCTTGGATTTAATCCCTTTAATTATTGCTAATTAAAGTGATTATTGGACTATCTTTCCATTAGAGTGTGAACCTGCAAATATATAGAGAAGATGAGTAAAAATCATATATTTATTTGCAATATGCATGGGGATTATGTGGTAAAATATGCAATATTGTGTATCAATCACACCCCCACACTTATTCTTTTGCTCGTCCCGAGCAAAACAAAGAAAAGAAAAAATTATACTACCCATTTTATTATACCACTTTCGCAGGTGACGCGATTGCACTGAGCATGTGCAACAAGCCGTTAAACCTCTAGGTTACCCTAGAGGAGGAGTGTTGTCTCCTGAGGGTTTTCAGCGGATTACACCCACAAAATCCATAAAGAAAGAAAACAAATGTTAGTGTTTTGAAAATGCATTTTGAAAGAGAGACACGTTTTCGAACTATTTTTGCAAAAATATAAGTGATCTTAGGTCATAAGTCCACCTATAATCATTCTTCCTTAAACTTAGTCTCCACGCAAGATCTTGTCTTCAATTAAGGTAAGAATTCAAAATTGGATTGAATACTTTTATCTTTCATAAAACCTAGATAATATGCACACCGTGCTCAGTGAATTTCTGGGATTTCAACTCCAACCATCAAGCCATTTATTTTTATATATATATATATATATATTTTTTTTTTCTGTTTTTTTTTCTTCCCTTAGTTTAGGCTTTCTAGTTTACCCTTGTAGCGAGCCTTTAACCGATGACTCCCAAACCAGACGGTCTTAGGGCACCAGATGAGAAAACATCCCTCGGGTTTAAGGTCTCGAGTAAAAAAGGCCACAAAACTAAAGGGGATTATTTATTTCCTTTACCACCGTTAGGCGTGAATAATCATGCTTCTTGAGGCACAATTCTCCAGCTTAATAGGTGATGTTTTATTTATATATATATTTTTTATTTATATGGCATTTTTGGTCTTTGTCTCCATCCCAAGAAATGTGTAAGTGTAAAGTGCATATTATCTAAGGCAAAAAATTCAAGATAAAAATATCTCACCAATTTTTTTATAATTTCAAACAAGATCTATTATTTCAACTAGGTTTAAGATGTCATAATTAAGGCTTTCTTAATTCCTAAGATACATCTTAATTTTCCTAAAAATAGATCTAAACTTTGTCTCTTATTTCAAAAAGTTATTTTTTTTTTGAAGAGAAAAGGTAAAATATAAAAGAAAGTGGAAATTCTATAACAAAAATAAAATCTAAAAGAAAATGGAAGACCTAAAAAGAAAAATAAAAATCCTAAAAAATAAAAAAGCCTATAAAGAAAATAAAAAATCCTATGTTAGTACATACCCCCCCATACCTATCTCATGCATTGTCCTCAATGTATGCAAGATAAAAAAAAATAATGCATGAAATAGGTAAATGGTAAGAAACTACCCCCTCTGTCGCTTTGGACCCGCGGTGGTGCTAGGTCCAGCCGACTGTGATCTCCTCAGTGTCGCCTCAATGTTATCTAACCTAGAGGATTGCTCCTCTACCTTTTTCCTCAGTCTCACTTGCCCCCTAAAAATCTTCTTCATGCCCTTCTAGATGGAGGACATGAAGGCATGTGTATCATGTGGGGGGTCCTGCCTCCAAAACTCAGGTTCATCTTCTTCCTCAAAACTCTCCTCAGAGGAGGACTCTACCGGTACATCCTCGGGCTGGACAGTAGGTGTCCAGACCGCATGCAAACAACTATTATACGAACTGGTAGGTCTCTCGGGTGCAACAAACACTCGGTCGAATGAATCAAAAACATCGTCTGGTAGGAAAGTCCTACATAGACGTGTAATCAAGATAGGATGGGAGTATTTGGTACCCCTAGTGCGTGAGGAATTGGCTATGAGTGCGTGGAAGATGACTTTATTTAAACAAACTGTGTGTTGACGAGTCATTAAATCATGTATAATTTGCAACACAGGTCTGTTGAATGTGGAGGTGTGGTCTAGCCCTAAAATATTGCGTTGGATCCAACGTCCAACGCAATGAACATTTCTAAACATGGTGCTAGCCTTCAGCCCACGATCCTGCTCAGTACAACGAACCCCCATAACAGTCATGTAATCTATAAGCGGGAGAGGCTCGCTGTGTTGTGTGATGGATGGGACAGTAGTGACTTCCTCAAGAAGAGGAAGCGTGACAAGTAGGTCTCCTGTGGGCATGTGTACAGTGAACTGGTACATGTGTGGATCAATCGATGCTTGGTCAAGATGAGTGTAAAACATTGTCACCAGTTCGGGACAATAAAATGCATCGGTCTCAGTGTTGTCGTACACTAGCGAATACCAATTCCTTGCCCTAATTCTCTCTAAAAATACATGCCCATATCCATTCACATCACATAAAATCCGCCCAAAGTCTTTCTCAATAAAAATAGATGGTGCCATGATATGAATCAAGATAAAAAAGCAATAAAAAAGAAAGATTTGGAATTCAAACCGCCCCCGGAATTCGTGGGGGGAAGAAATTTGATCTCTGCAGTGGGTACAGAAAAATCTGATGAAGATGTAGCACCAGATCGGAGAAAAACGCTGGAGATCGACTGGATCAGAAATTGGCGCTGCTCAGGAATCGTCAGAAAAGCCGCGGAAGCTCGGCTATTGCCGTGGAGTTGCGGCAGAGTAAAGGAATCTGAGGAGAGGAAAACTTGCAGTGGCGGCGCTGGAGAAGGATTTTTGTAGATCTAAGATTATGTTTTCGTTTGAGGGAGAAAATGTGTGGAAGAGGGGCTATTTATAGAAGGGAAAGAACTTTAGAATCCCACTTCTATCCCTAGGTTAAAAACGAATTTACCCTAGGGATTTGAAAGTTTTGAAAATAACTTTGACCCTAGGGACTTGGAATATGAGGGAACCTAGGAATTTAGAAAGATTTTGAATTTGGAAAGTGTGGAAACTCCTTTAAGCATAAAAATCCCTCCTCATTTTTTTATTTTTATTTTTAATTATTAATTTCTAAAAGAAGAGTAAAAGAAAGAAAATCTAAAAACTCTAAGTTAGTAAACCCTCCCCCACACTTATTTCATACATTGTCCTGAATGCATCATGATACATGTATGCATGAAACAAAATAGAGAGGGAAGGAGAAAAATTACCTTAAGGTGGTGGTTCCGGTGGTGGTCTGATTGGTCCACGAAACATGGCCCAATCATTATTACGTTGGGTTTTGAGGAACCCACCAGAAATATCATGAATATGACCCACTAAAAAGATAAATCCATGGAAGATTTTTATTAAGTACATGTCCCCATCTAATTTCCAAATTTCTAAAATAATTTCAGAGTCAAATTTATCAAGATCCTTGTCCCAGAATGGATTATGAAATGATAGAATGGTCGACTTGGACTCGGGATGGACAGAAACTAACACTGACTCAGGAAGGTGACTGAAATCAAGTAAAGGTTCAGGAGTCGAAGTGAGTTCATGAATTGGGTCCAAGTCAAGAAAATGAAGCTCAAATCCACAATCATTTCCCCAGATGGAATGTGACTATCTAAGATTAGTGATTCAAGTTCAGGAGGGTTGGGAATCAAAACTGACTCTAAAATGTTACTCAAATTGGGTAACAAAACAGGAGTTAATAATGATTCAGGTATTTGAACTAAATCACAAACTTGAGGGTCAAAGTCACATTCCACATTGAGTTCAATATCAAAAAATGAAGAACTTGCCAATTTGTCAATGGGATTTTCAGAAGTGTATAATTGGTCAAGTTCAAGATGATCCTCAAGGATGGGTGATTCAATTTCATTATGAATTGGGACAGGATCCAAAGTTAACTCCGGGAAAAGATTGATGTCAGGTAAAGATACCGGAGTCATTATTGAATCAGGAAAAAGAATTGAATCAGGAAAAAGAATTGAATCACCAAGTGGAAGTTCAGGATCATGTTCATGTTCAAGTTCAATTTCAGGAAAAGGAAAACTCGCCGAAATGTCAATAGGATCTGAATTTTGGACAAGTTCAGGTGATTGTGCTGAAATTGAATCTGGATTTCCAAGACTACATGACTCATCTTCTTTAATAGAGTGGTTAGTGACATTAGAAATAGGATGAGAATGAAGAGTTTGGATCATCAAATCTATGTCACGATTTCTAGCATTTTGAGCATGAGTCATGTCTTCAAGCATCTTTCCATAATTGATGATTTCATTATTTTGATGAAAAGATGAAGTATTGTCTTGGAAGTGATATTGAAATTGTGAGTCCATCAGATTTTGGGATTTGTGTTTGGACTCACGCATACTCATTTTCAAAATTGATGGTCTTTTATTTTGGACTAGTGGAACTGAGTATGTATCTTGAAAATGTGGTGGAATTGGAGAGGCTAATTTGGTCTTAAGTTGTTGCTCTGCCTCTAGTAGATTGGCTTCTATCCTCTTTTGGAACTCAGATTTTTCTTCAATGGGAGGTCCAGAAAAAGGAATATATGAAGCAGAATCGGAGAATGAATATTGTGGATATTGTGGACTAGGTGGATATGGTGGACAAGGAGGTTGATAATTAAACTCGGGGGACTGGAATCCCCATTGACTCTGTGACGAGTTGAAATCATTATGAAAATTATAATTATTAGATGGGGGGTATGGGTCATATTGATTCGGATAAGGCCAACCCGGTGTATTTGGTTGGTGCGTATTGTAAAACACCGGGTTGGAATTATCCGAATATGAAGTCGGTGTGAAATATGGATTCATGTTCGGATGGAAAGAATTATTATTGTTGAATGCCATATCACAAACAATCACAAATAAAAAAGAAAAATCAAACAACAAACAAAAAAAGAAGAGAAAAAAATCAAAACCAAGCCAAAAGAAGGGTTGACCTAGACCTAGACGACTCCTAACTGATTAGACCGTCCACGGGAGGTTTAGTGTAGACTTTGACCACAGGCTAGTCAGCCAGGTAAGGGCAAGGTTGGTGGGAGGTTTTCCGTCAGAGACGTTCCTTAATTAAGTAACCAGCAACCTTCGGGCTTTCGGCCCTCAATCCCTTTCCTAGACACTGATTTTACAAGAGTCAATTCCAACACTTTTTCCCCTTAGGATAATCTCCTAAATGAGTCCGAGATGTCCCTAGGGCCAACGTCTATTTTTTATTAAATTAGGCTTGGGTTAGTGAGTGCTGGGTGGTAGTTTTTGGGCTAAGGAAAGGGTAATGAAATCCCCCACCTTATCTTATTTATAGGTTATGCCCTTAAAAATGAATTGTGCAAGTGTACAAAAATATATAACTAGAATTCACTCAAAGCATGAAAATCAAGCAAGAGATGATTCCTAGTCTACATGCAATGCAAAACGTACCTTGCCTCCAGCACTCTTCAACAGTAAAAGTAAAGGAATTGAAAGACACGTGCCTAGAATGCAAATGTCTAAACAATTTTTAACGATTTCAACCAATTTTTTACTGTTGATTAAATTAGCAGGTAATAGGTGAAAAATACAGGAATTCAAGTATAGCAGCAGATGTATTTTGCAGAATCAGAGCCCCTGCAGAAATTAGGTCAGTAGTGATCTCCTTCTTGCCGCAGAACCGCGGCTTTTGCCGTGGGAACGCGGCAAGTCAGAGGGCTTCTGGTCTCTGCTTTCGAGAGCAGAGGCCCAGAGCCACTTATATGTATTCTGCAATGCAAATTTTTCTGTTTTCTTCACCTGTAACCTGCAACAGAGAAGAAGATTCGTTTAGTTCTTCACTTTAAAGAAAATCCGTTGCTCTCCCCGGCAACGGCGCCAAAAATTTGATTAGATGGGAAAGGTGTTGTATTGTGGAGTTAATTTGCACACAAATATAGATATTCAAATGAAAGAGTTAAGGTTTAGAAACAACCTCGAGTGCTCCACAAATGTATTCAAAGATCAATATACCCTTTCCTATCTCCGTTATAGCATAGAGCTATACCGAGTCGATTCTCAGGGAGAGCTAGCGATGGAAGCGTTACGGTCCGTAGTGAAGAAAGTAAACGAAGTTTCTTCTATGCTTATAAGAATGAATAAAACATGGAAAATGAAACGAAAGAATCGGTGGATATATTTATGATGGAAAATGTAAAAAGAAATCAAGATCAAGATTGGTTTTAGACTAACAACTAAAAAGAAAGTAAACTTGAAGAAGCAAACCATGACTAGCTTACCTTACTACCTTACCAACACTTACTAAACTCCGTGATAGTGAAGGCGTGCCTCATGTTGATTTCATCGGCGTAGGTTTGTCTTGCGTGTTGATCTAATTACTTTCTCATGTAGATGAAGGGTGGTTTAACCCATCGGAGAAGAGAAGACCATCCAACTTGCAAGATGAACTAAAGCAATCACCCATGAGTTAGTGAAGATGGCAAGGCTAGTGGTTAGCTAGTACATGGTAGAAAAATTAGCTACAAGCCATTAATGAAGAAAAGCAAAGCATGAAGTAAATTGCAAGAAAGTAAAGTAAGAAATAAAGGAAAGCAAGTAAAGAAAGCAATTAAACTAGAACCAAGCTCAAGTAGAGATGAAGAGAATGGATGAATCCTTGCATTGCTTCAAGTTGTCACTCCTTGATGTACAAGCTCTCTCTCTCTTACAACTCTCTCTTGCAATGATTTCTAGGGAAGAAAAAGATCATAGAGAGCTACAAAAATCCTAGAGAAAAACAAAATTACAAAGATTTGCACTAATCTCTCTCTCTTCTCTGTTCAGTCTTTGCTCGCAGGTCAGGTGCAGATATTTATAGGCTGAGAGAGAAGCTTCGAGAGCCCTGGCCGTTGGCGCAAAATCTGGATCTCAACAGCCTCCACTTTGCCGCGTTTTTGCGGCAAACCTGCGGCAAAACGGATTCTGTTGAGCAACAGATTTCTGTTGCAGGTTGGTTGAGAGGTTGTTATCCACGTGGCCTTCTAGAGTCTTCAGTTGGCGCGCGGATCTCTCTGGATCTTGGATTCAAATTTGGGCTTTATCTTAATCTTGGATTTAATCCCTTTAATTATTGCTAATTAAAGTGATTATTGGGCTATCTTTCCATTAGAGTGTGAACCTGCAAATATATAGAGAAGATGAGTAAAAATCATATATTTATTTACAATATGCATGGGGATTATGTGGTAAAATATGCAATATTGTGTATCAATCACACCACAGCCTGCTGTTGCTGTGATTGATTCTGAGGAGGAGGATGAGGAGGAGGAGGATGATGATGATGCTGTTATGGCTGAGAAGGATGCAGAGGCTGCTGCGGGAGATGAGGACGACTCGTCTGAGGAGGACGATTCTGACGATGAGGAGTGATTTCCCCTTTGTTGATGATGTCAAAAAGGGGGAGAGATATTCATGAGACTCTTTGGACTGTATTACTTTATTTTGTATTTTTGTGTATTTTGGGTTGTAGTATTTTGTTTTCTTATGGACATGTATTGTGTGGACATGTGTTTTATGGTTATATGCGTGTTTTATGATTAGATGTTTTGTATGAACAAGAGTTACTCTTTTATGGCACCCTTTTATTGCATATGTGTATTTATGCATGGTTGATTGGCATGTGTTTATGCATGGTTGATTGGCATGTGTTTCATTTCCATATACTATATGTGTTTATGCCTGAGTATCTCTTTGATATATGCATGTGTTGAGGGGGAGCTTCACTTGAAGTCTCCACCCAAAATATTTGTGATAACTATATATGTTTTGTCATCATCAAAAAGGGGGAGATTATTGGCCCAAAGGCCATTAGCCCGATATTTTGATGATAACAAACCATATTTAGTTATGTTTTTAACAATTTTGTTTATATAAGTTTCAGGTAAAAATAATAGTTGATTTAACGGCTTCAACTCAAGACTCACGCTTTTGGACGCCGCAAAGAATTTGGATCCCCGAGCCTAGCACAATAGAAGCGCTCCCGGATCAAACAAGAAGAAGAAACTCAAGATTTGTAATTTTCTTTTTAGTTTTTATTTTTAGATGATTTTGTCAAAACCTAGATGATAGAGGTAGAATATTTGGGATTATCACACACACACTTCTAGTATTGCTTCATGGCTTCAAAACAATTTTTCTAACTTAGTTTTTAGAAAAACCATGTTTGGAAAAACCAATTTTTAGAAAAATCATTTTTCATTTTATCAAAAAGTATTTTTATCAAATGTTGTCCTAACATGTTTGAGTGATGATCTGTGATCACACTCTAAGTTTTATAAGACCTAGAACCTTGTTTTAGGAATCCTTACCCAAAATGTTTTAACCAAAATTTCCTTTCCCTTTAGCAGACTCTGGAAAACAGACCTGACAGAGTCCGGTCGACCGACCCAGTCGACCGACGTGCACGGCTGTGCATATGTGCACGTCGGCCGACCGCCCGGACGACCGGAATCAATGTCAGTGCTCTCTGTTTATTTCGGTCGACCGGATCGGCCGACCGTAAGAGAGTTCCACTCTCAGGCAGAGCTGCGGTCGCCCGAGTCGGCCGACCGTTTCCCCCAACGGTCGGATTTATGACCGTTGGCGGTCGGCCGTCCCGGTCGACCGGTAGCTGTCAGAAAGTCTGACAGACTCCAACAGCTCTATTTTTCTGGACAGATTTTTGTTGGGATTCACCCCAACGACTCTTTTGAGCTGTGTAGGTTATTTTTCATCCCCTATAAATAGTGGGACTCTTCTACAAACTTAGACACAAGATTTATATATAAGATTTACAAGTTTTCAAAAGCCTTTCATTTTAGAAAAAGATTTTCTCTCTAAGCCAAAAGTTTCCAACACTTTCTTGAAGCAATCCTCTCTACTTCTCTCTAGTCTTTTGCACTACACAATCCCAAGTATCATCTCTTTCATATTGGTTATAGGATTGTGCAAGTGAGCCTTTTTGATCAAGTGTGATCAACCTTTCTTCATTATGAGAAGTTGTAGAGGCATCGGCCTCAAGCGAGCGGGTGTGATCCAAGTGGGTGTTGCGGCACCGCGAGAGATAGGACAAGTGTGTCCTTGTATTGACGATCCAGTGGGATCACCAATAGTGGAAATCCTTCAAGTGTGAAGGCGGGGACGTAGAGCGTGGCTCGAACCTCGAAAAAATTCCTTGTGTTTGCGTTTGATCAAATTTCTCTAAACTCTCTCTCTTTTACTTGCTCTTTTATATTGTTCACTTACTTGCAAGTAGTTTATTTGTGTTCATCATTTTAAATAGTTTTAAATTCGCATAATTGTCATTTTATATAGCCATCACCTATTCACCCCCCCTCTAGGTGATTTCATTTTAGTGCTTCAAAAGATTCATCTTATTGGTTTTTAGGGTTTTTTGGAAAAATCAAAGAAAATAGAAATTTGGGAGATTTGTGTTTGTTCTTCATTTCCATCATCTTCAAAGAGTTTTCCCAAGTATTTTTCTTTGAGTTTTTGTTTTCCAAACTCTTAGTTTTCCATACTTGAGCTATATCTCATATCCTATCTATTTAGGATCATTTATTTGTGGGAAAAGGTTTTGGTTTGTGGTTGAGATATACCACTTTGTTGTAACCCTTTTTATTTGGTTATCCCTCTTTGGTAGAGGTGGATTTGGGTTGTTGGTTGCTCCCTCTTTGGTAGAGGTTGAGGTTGTGATTTATTCCCTCTTGGTGAGGTGGAGTTGGTTCAAATATCCCTCTTCGGTAGAGGTGAATTGTACTTGTATCCCTCTCGGTGAGGTGGATTTGGTTGTATTGGTGGAGTTCGGTACTCCGTCTTCGGTAGACCATTTGTATTGCCTCGGTGGAGGTTGTATTGGTTGAGAGAGGAGTTTGATACTCCTAGTGGATTGGAAATCCTTCTCGGTGAAGGCGGGGAATTAGAGCTCGGTGCTCGAACCTTGAAACACATCTTCTTGTTTGCGTTTTATCGATTGGCTCTCAACTCTCTCTCTCTCTCTCTCTCTCTCTTTTATTTGTGTATTGCATCATTCATATTGTCATATCTTATTTGCTTGTGTTGTGCCTTGCATCTAATCATATTGCTCATCTTATATTATATGCTTGGATTGTTTGTGTGTGTCTCACTTGTGCTTAACCACGAGAGATTCATATAGCGCCTCAACTCTTATTCAGAGGAATCAAGAGGAGTTAGTCCAGAGCCCTTCACGGGGAATTCGGCTACACTCGTTGGTTGCACTAAGTGTTGTTGCAATTTAGTTTTAATTTTCGCATTTAGTTCATTAGATTAGCCTTATCACCTATTCACCCCCTCTAGGTGATTTCAATTGGTATCAGAGCCTACGCTCCTGATATTTGGTTTAACCACCTAGGAGTCAGATCTTGGTTTGCTAATATATCATTTGCATTTGCACGTATATTTGTTTGCACACACTCATGGATTGCTTGTCACCTCCCATGTTTGATGTTTCCAACATTGACACATGGAAATTTAGGATATCTATGTATTTGAAAACCCTAGGCTTGTATGTTTTTCTTGCCGCTACCGAGAAATGCTATCTTGATAACCGCAACCATAAGGGGCCAATGCACAAACCCTTGAGGCTATTAGAAGCACGCTTAACAAAGATTAACTTATGCTTATTTCTAACTTTGATTCTGCCTTTGCAGTGTGGAACAAGTTGACTTCCTCCGAGCTTCAAATGCCCAACATAATGGAGGATGAATCTAGTGGAGACGAATCTGACCAACGATGCTATATGGTCCAAGGGAATAACTCCCTTGAGGTACATTCGGATACTCAACTAGATAGTGCTAGCTCTTCATTAGATGATCATGATAGTATGGATGCCGATGCTTTAAATGAAGAGTTATCTATTGTTTGTGAGAACCTCCTTGAAAGTATAAAGTTTTGAAAAAGAAAACTTGTAAGTTAAGTAAAGAAAAAGAGGATTTGTTTTCAAAACTTGAGTTGATTTTGCAAGAGAAAGAGGAGATTTATAATGAGAGGGATTCATCGAAATCTCAACTTGAACTTGCCTTAAAAGAAAATGAATTTTTAAAATCTAAAAATGATTGCAATGAAGTTTTGAAGAAAAATAAAGCTATAACTTCAAAACTTGATTTTGTTGTGAAAGAAAATGAATCCTTGAAAATAAAAATTGATTCTATTTCAAAAGATTTAGATGTTTGTTTAAAGAAAAATGAATCTTTAAAAATTGATATAGATTCACATGTTTGCCATGCTAGTATTGCTTCACCACCTAGCTCACTTATTGCATGCCATACTTCTTCTTTAATTGAAAATGATATATCTTTGCTAAAGAAGAATATGGATTGTTTGGGCTCCACCTTGAGCCATTGTGTTTTGAGCCATACACGTTTGGAATCTTTGTGTCGAAAGAAACAAGTTCCATCTATGCAAGTACACCCTCCACGGCATACATATGCTACTCACGGTCACAACCATCACATTTTGTATGCTCATGTGTACACTTGTACACATTATGGACGTAAGGGCCACCTTGCTAAATTTTGTTATGATCGTATAAATGATTCTAATTTAGCAACTAAGTTTGTTCGGGTTAGGAAAGGAACTAACCCCCATGGACCCAAAAGAGTATGGGTACCAAAGACCACCCCTATTGTATTTGATGTAGGTGTGGGCTCTCACATAACGTGAGAGCGTTGGTGCCTTGAGGTGGATGCGTCCCGAGCTTCATGAGGACTATTTGGATGCATCACTTTTAAGGGGAGTTTGGTGGGAGGACCACCTTGATTTGGAGAACTAGAGAGGTGCCTTCATCGGTTTTGATATCGATCTCTAACTCCCATTTAAATTTGCATGCTTTTCATGTTCATCGATTTATAGCATGTCTTGTTTATTGTTCATTATGCCTATGCCATGTTCATTAGATTAGTGATATACATGATTAGTTATTTTGAGACACCCATGTTTAATATGGACCTATATCTATGTGTTCTCACTTTGTTTTTAACTAATATGTATATCCTAGATCTAATGCATATGCATATACATAATGATCGTTTTTATGTTGATTTATGTCTCGTTTTATGCTTCATGTTTTGAATATACGTTTAAATGTTAGTTTTCATTAATACTAGGATATATACTTGTACATATAGTGGGACACAAATAAATCATTATATATTTGTGCTTAAACGCTCATTTGTACCCATTAGATGTGGTAGTATAGTCTAGTTTTGATGATTCATACATTTTAAACTTGTATTCCCATTTTGAACATGTTTTATGATCATGTGGTTTCACTTCATGTATATGTTTATTTTGCCAAACTTTAAGATATACATGTATACCCCTTGAGTCATTTGCTTTTCATGCAAATCTTTATTATGAACTCAATTGCGTTTAGGGATATGTATGTATACTTCTTGTTTTGTCAAAACATGCATATGCCTTGAAGTATATATTAATTTTTAATGAAAATTTAGTTTTGATGATTTTCATGTTTTCCATGTTTAGCTTCATGTATATGTCCATCTTGTCCAAACTATTGATTATGCATATACATCCTTTGAGCCACGTGCCTTCATGCATATACATTTGTGGACTCGTTATGTTTTGGATATATATATATATATATATATATATATATATATATATATATATATATATATATATATATATATATATATATATATATATATATGTATACTTTAGTTTGTACTTGACATACATATGCCTTGAAGAAATTGAGTTTTTATAATTTTCATGTATTGAGGAATTTAGAGCTTGAATGTCTATTTTCATGATTATATGTTTTCACATATACCTTGTACACTCACCTACTTATTGTTTTCTTATGACTTTATTTTCATGAGCATGATATGGGCTTTATGGACTTTGAGTGTTTAGTGACCATGTGATTTACATGTGTTTCATGAAATATAATTTTGTTTTATTTCTTACTTGAAGGATTTCGTACTAGTTTTTAAGTTTTTCCATTTAACTAGTTGCGGTATTCTTCGTTATGGTAGAGTTTTCAAACATGCTATATTTTTCAAACCTATTTTTGAAAACCCCTACCTTCCAAGGGCGGTTGGTTGGGAGACCATGCACATATATGCTTTAAGTGAAAATCATTTTAAACTTGAGCATGAAATGGGTGGTAGATGATATGAGGTATACACTTCATATTATTGTTGTTTCAATTGGTATCATTGGATCTTTTCAATTGGTATCAATATTGACATTTTTGTATACTCATATATTGTTTTTGTGTATGTA
This sequence comes from Agave tequilana, assembly GCA_038442645.1. Lineage (NCBI taxonomy): Eukaryota > Viridiplantae > Streptophyta > Magnoliopsida > Asparagales > Asparagaceae > Agave > Agave tequilana. The sequence continues at coordinate 83,670 of JAVJIF010010569.1, forward strand.
TGCTTTCATTTGGTATCATCTATTTTGATTGGTACTCATTTTTCATACACCTACACATGTTTTATTTGTGCTTACTATATCCCTATATTGTTGAGCACAAATGTTGAATATGCTAAGCTTAATTTTTAAATGACTATTATGTTTCAATTGACTAGTTTTCAATTGGTATTCAATACAAGCTTATGCACCGTTTTATTTGGTATTTCATAAAGGGGGAGAAAATTCATATTTTTATCTTTCAATTGGTATTTTGTTTACCGTTAATTTCTACTCTCATACTTTATGTTGAAAAATTGATTTTATTTTGGTATCATATGTTCTAAATGACAAATATTCACAATTGGCATCAAGATTTTGTTTACTTTCAATTGGTATCTATTGATCTATTTCTTTCAATTGGTATCCATGAAGATTTATATTGGTGTTTTAAAATTTGATTTACTAAGATATCTCAAAATTTGTTTTATTGAGAAAATTTAAAATTGTGTTTTAATAAGAAATGTTAAAAATGTTTTGATATGATTGCATATATGCAAGGGGAGCTTAACATCTCTTCTACATATAAATTCATGTTGAGTGTATCTTATATTGAGGAGCTTGACAACTCTTCTTTATGCGATACACGTGTATAGGGGGAGCTTCACATCTCTTCTTATGCATTGCATATTTTGTGTTATGTGAATTAGGGCTTGTCATCCTTTCTTCATGTAATGCATATATGTAGGGAAGTTAACTTAGCGTCTTCCTCTTCATGATTGTATATCACATATATTCTTATTATTGATTTGTTTGATATCACCCCTTTATTGATTCTTTGTTTCGAACAAAAAGGGGGAGAAGAATTTATTGGTTTTGTTTTTTTTACTTTAACCCCTTTATTGATGATTGACAAAAAGGGGGAGAAGTATTTGGTATATATGTATGTTTTCAGGATTTATGTTTATGCATATATGTTTTGTTTTGCAAATAGGAGAAAAAGAATTTATGAGTTTTATATTTTATTGGCATGTTTATCTCCTTATATTTGCATACATGTTTATTTATGCATGTGCTTCATTACCATATCCTATTGCTTATTTCCTATGCATGAGTTAAGGGGGAGCTTCTTTGAAGCTTAACTTTAATCCATACATATATAACTCCATGAGTTTTGTCATCATCAAAAGGGGGAGATTGTTGGCCCAGAGGCCTTCCACTCTAGTTTTGATGATGATTAACTCATGTAGTTATGTTTACTAATAATCTTGTGATGTTTAGTTTCAGATCATTAACCAAGATGTTAGTTGGTGATTAGCTTCAACAAAGGAGTTTTGAAGCCTTTTACATGGTGATTCAAGAGCCCGAGCATAAAGATCATTTATAGCACTCGTTAGAGTAAGCTTGGTGGATCAAGGTTTGGATCGAGTCGACTTGAAGACGGAGTTCGTCAAGAAGATCTCGGTACCATAGTTTAGTTTGTGTTTTAGATCCATGTATAAAGATTAGATAGTATGATATGCTCAAGTTCACAATACACACACGTTTCATGTTTTGGATATTGGTTTCTCGGTTTTTGGTTTAACCGATATTGGTTTTCATGAATAGATATTATCAATACAAGTTTACATGGTTTAATGTATATTAGATATGTTCTATATACATCTATGCTTCAACTATTTAAACAAACTTAGTCTGATATGCCTATTCATGTATTTGGTGCTTTTGTATTTTAACAAAACATAATTTCATATTTAAAGTCAAAAACAATGATATGTATATGTTTCATGTATATTGGACCTATGTCCATATGCAACATGCTTTAAAATGATTAAGTATCATGTTTTTGTATTTGGATATGTTTTGGACAAAGTTTATTTGAAAAATCAAAGTTTGGAAAAATACAGTTTTTGGTTTTCTGTAATTTTTCCATAACACAAAAATGATTTAAAATGTTTGATATTTGTATTGAAATTTTTATTACATGTTTATATATCATATATAAAGTTAGAAACTATTTTTGTGGATTTTTAGAAGTTTTATGGGATTTATTAGAATTATTTAAAACCCAGTTTTCTGACCCAGATTGCCTTCTGCCAAGCTCTGGCGGTCGACCGGGACGGTCGACCGACGTGCACACACCTGTGCACGTTGGCCAGGCACTTGGACGGTCGACCGGGCGGTCGCCCGCTGGCTTCCAACGGTCATTTTTTTGACCGTTGGCGGTCGACCGGTTGGTCGACCGCCAGCCACCTAGGCTGAAAAGTCAGCCTAACGGCTAGTTTTTTGTTGGAGGCTATATAAGCCTCATTTCTTTGGGATTTTCATCAAGATTTTTAACAAGAAAAATTCCTACTCTCTTGTGTTTTCCAGCAAGTTTTTAAGAGTGTTTTAGTGCTTCAAAAGATTCATCTTATTGGTTTTTAGGGTTTTTGGAAAAATCAAAGAAAATAGAAATTTAGGAGATTTGTGTTTGTTCTTCATTTCCATCATCTTCAAAGAGTTTTCTCAAGTATTTTTCTTTGAGTTTTTGTTTTCTAAACTCTTGGTTTTCCACACTTGAGCTATAGCTCATATCCTATCTATTTAGATCATTTATTTGTGGGAAAAGGTTTTGGTTTGTGGTTGAGATATACCACTTTGTTGTAACCCTTTTTATTTGGTTATCCCTCTTTGGTAGAGGTGGATTTGGGTTGTTGGTTGCTCCCTCTTTGGTAGAGGTTGAGGTTGTGGTTTACTCCATCTTGGTGAGGTGGAGTTGGTTGGTATTTGTATCCCTCTTCGGTAGAGGTGGATTGTGCTTGTATCCCTCTCGGTGAGGTGGATTTGGTTGTATTGGTGGAGTTCGGTACTCCGGTCTTCGGTAGACCATTTGTATTACCTCGGTGGAGGTTGTATTGGTTGAGAGAGGAGTTCGGTACTCCTAGTGGATTGGAAATCCTTCTCGGTAAAGGCGGGGACGTAGAGCTCGGTGCTCGAACCTCGAAACACATCTTCTTGTTTGTGTTTGATCGATTGGCTCTCAACTCTCTCTCTCTCTTTTATTTGTGTATTGCATCATTCATATTGTCATATCTTATTTGCTTGTGTTGTGCCTTGCATCTAATCATATTGCTCATCTTATATTATATGCTTGGATTGTTTATGTGTGCCTCACTTGTGCTTAACCACGAGAGCTTCATATAGCGCCTCAACTCTTATTCAGAGGAATCAAGAGAAGTTAGTTCAGAGTCCTTCCTAGGGAATTCGGCTACACTCGTTGGTTGCACTATGTGTTATTGCAATTTAGTTTTAATTTCCGCATTTAGTTCATTAGATTAGCCTTATCACCTATTCACCCCCTCTAGGTGATTTCACGACTGACATGGACTTTGCTCTCGGGTTGGAGCGGTCGACCGGAGCGGTTGACTGGGACTTGGGTCGGTCGACCGGCCGGTCGACCGACAGACGGATCCTTCCAAGATTCGGATTTCGGTTCTGAATTGGAAACGAGTCTAATTAAGGTTTCCAATTCTTCTAGGTCTCCTTGGTTATAAATAGAGGGGTAGAGTCCCCTTCATATGTATGCATGATATTGTATTGATTATTGAATCAATAAAGAACTCTCTCTTCCTTACCCCGAGGACGTGGGAAATTTACCGAATCTCGTTAAATCTTGTATTTGGTTTTCTTCCTATTGTTCTCTTGTTCTTACTGTATGAGTAGCACTTCTCTATTGCATCTGTAGCTCAAGGGTTCCTCAAGAGATTGTTGATCTACGCTCAACAATTGGTATCAGAGCATCTCAGGTTCATCGTGGGATCATCTGGTGATTCCAAGGGCATCAGTTGCTATTTGGAGGAGATCGTATGTCGATCTCGGATCAGCGTTGGGACTGTTTGTGGGATCGTGTGTCGATCTCAAAACAGCGCGTAGATTGCTCAAGGAATCAATTCGAAGAAGTAGATAATTTTTTGGAAATTCTACTAGGGTTTCGCGTGAAGATAAAGATCCTATCTTTGTCAAATTTGTTTTATCTAACTCCGTTTTGTTTCCGCATTGCTTTGAGGATCTAGTCAAGAAGATGGCTGGAGAAGGTACATCGATGGAGAAATTCATGAATCCACATCCGTTGAGGATTGATGTGGTGAAATTCAATGGCACGAACAACTTTGGTATGTGGAGATGCGAGGTGATGGATGCACTGACAGCATCAAATCTTGAAGACACTCTACGACTGGAGAAGAAGCGAAACTCAACGACTGAAGAAGATTGGGATAAGATGAACCGAACAGCGTGTGACTTAATCAGGTCTTATTTGATACAAGACATCAAGTACCATATGTTACACGAAACATTTGTGAGGAAGTTGTGGGACATCGTAGAGAAAAGTATCTGACTAAAAGCATTAAATCCAGACTGTAGCTGAAGAGTAAGCTTTATGGCTTTCAGATGAAGAAAGGATGCTCCGTCAATGAATACTTGAATCGTTACACAAAGCTTCTTATAGATTTAGTTAATGTGGATGTGGAGGTCGATGAAGAAGATAAAGCGATAATTCTCTTGAACTCTCTTCCTGTAGAGGAGTATGAGACTTTTACTTTAACATTGATCAATGGTAGAAAATCCCTTAACTATAGGGGCTGTTTGGTTGCAAGGAAGTGGGCGGAAGTAAGGAAGTAGGGAAGTATAATTGCTCACTTCCCTATCCATCCAAACACCGGAAAAGGAAAATAAGAAAACCCTTTTTTCTTTTCTCTTTTCTCTTTTACACAATCATTTCCTCACTTCCAGAGTGCTACAGTTAATTTTGCGGTCATGTAAATCTCATTTGTAATAAGTTATAGTACAAAACAGTTAATTTTTTGATCATGTAAATCTCACTTGCATTCTAATTATAGTCTATTTTTTATTTTTTATAATTAATTTTTATTTTAATATTATTTTACGGTCAACTTTGTGGTCAACTTTTCCAATCTCACTTTCACATTACCATCCAAACACCGGAAAAGACAAAATATTTTCCAAACAACACTTCCCAACAACATCCAAACATCAAAAAACTTACTAACCAATTCTCAAGTTCCAAAAGGAATTATTACCACTTCCTCAATTCCTCACTTCCTTACTTCCACCCTTAACCAAACAGGCCCTATAATGAAGTGTCGGCTGCTCTTGCTAACTATGATACGAGGAGGCAAGATAGACTGTCTTCTCAGGCGAGCACATCAGTAGAGGCATTGGCGGTAAGAGGCAGAGGTTCATACAGGAAGGGCAAAGGTGAACTTGAGAGATCGAAGTCCAGGTCAGATTTTAGAGATCTGAAGAAAAACCAGTGTGCCTTCTGCAAAGAATTTAGGCACTAGAAAGTTGATTGTCCAAAGGTCAAAGGGAAGAAGAAGGAGTCAAAGACTGAGGCAAACCTTGCATGGGTGGTCAGTACTCAAGCCAGTACCTCACAGGCAGGTGGATCAGACTCGAACTCATCGGTATTCTCTTTCTCTGTCACTACTCCTATCATTGGCTACTCAGGAGATACTGAGTGGATATTGAAAACTGGTGCTACATACCATGTGTGCCCGAATAGGGATTAGTTTTTTAGCTTTGAGAAGTTAGATGGATGTTCAGTTGTTATGAGCAACGATCATCCATGTACCATGAAAAGTGTAGGAATAATCCAGATCAAGATGTTCGATGGGATGATACGAGAACTAAAGGAAGTGAGGTATGTACCTCAACTTAAGAGAAATCTTATCTCTGTTAGAGCTTTGGGGATATTGGGTCTTGTGGTATCAATAAAGGATTGAGTCATTAAGATGACCAAAGGCTCAATGGTGGTTCTGAAGGCCATTCGCTAGAACATTCTTTACTACTTGAAGGGTAGTACTGTTACAGGGCAAGTGACGACTTCTACTGATTCAGATGATGACTCAACCAGGCTATGACATATGAGGCTGGGACACAGAGGTGAAAAGTCTTTACAAGCTCTTGCAAGATAAGGATTATTGAAAGGTGTCGGAACCTGCAAGCTGAAATGTTGTGAATATTGCGTCATCAGAAAGAAGACAAAGGTGAAATTCGACACAACAACTTATTGCACCAAGGGATTTTGGATTATGTTCACACTGATATTTGGGGACCTACCAAGACTGCATCAATTGGAGGTAACCACTACTTTGTGACTTTTATTGATGATTATTCTAGGCGATGTTGCGTATATACCAAGAAGTACAAAGGAGAAGTCATAGAATTATTTGTAGAGTGGAAGAGAAATTTGGAGAGAAGTACTGGAAGGAAAATCAAGATCCTCTGTTCAGATAATGGAGGAGAATATAAGTCTGATCCTTTCCTTAAGTTATGTCGTGATGAGGGCATAGAAAGACATTTCACAGTAAGGGAAATACCGCAACAGAACGGGGTAGCAGAAAGGATGAACAGGACCTTACTAGAGAAGGTCCGTTGTATGTTATCTAATGTCGGTTTATCGAAGAATTTTTAGTCTAAGGCTTTGGCATATGCTTGCTATCTTATCAACAGGTTGCCTTCGTCTGCGATTAGAGGGAAACTCCTCTAGAGGTTTGGTCTGAAAAAATTGCTCCTGATTATGATTCGCTAGGGGTATTTGGTTGTCCAGCCTACTATCATGTTAAAGACGATAAGTTAGACCCAAGAGCGAAGAAGGGATTGTTCGTAGGATTCAAGAGATGAATAAAAGGATACAAAATCTGGGATCCTAAGGACATGAAATTTATTTTCAGTAAAGATGTCACATTTGATGAGGTTTCAATGTTGAAGCCTAAGATCTCTCGGCAGGTGGAGATTGTCAAGACCAAAGAAGTATCACAGCAGGTGGAGAATGATGCTAATCCACAATCTCTAGAAAGTTCAGTATCTTTGAGGATCATACCTAAGATGACACAAGGTAATGATCAAGTAGCTGAGGTAGATGCTGAGGATGATGAGGATCAAGAATAGATCATGGGTGATGTTCCTGAATCCAGTGCAGTTAGAAGACCAAGAAGAAACACGTGTAAAGCAGGTTGGCTCACTATAGATATGGTTGTTGCATATGCTCTTCCAGTCGTTGGAGAGTCAAATCTGTCTACATACAGGGAAGCTGAAATCAGTTCAAAGCCAAAGATGTGGAAAGATGTCATGAAAGAAGAGATGAATTCTCTATATAAAAATGACACTTGGGAACTCACACAGTTGCCCAAAGGAAAGAAGGCAATTAGTGAAAGTACACCTAAAGGGGGATGAATAGGTGTAAGGCTAATTTATGACAAATAATGCGAAATTTAAAAACTAATTGCAACACATTTAGTGTAACCAAAGAGTGTAGTCGAATTCATGGTGAAGGGATCTAGACTAACTTCTCTTGATTCCTCTAAATAAGAGTTGAGGTACTATATGAAGCTCTCTTGGTTAAACACAAGTATGGGTATACAAAGAAACCAAGCATGTATATATGATATGACAATAAGATGTAATGCACAATGTGAGAGAGAGAGAAAGTGGATCAAATGCAAACACCGAGATATGTTTCGAGGTTCGAACACACAGCTCTACGTCCCCGCCTTCACACAGAAGGATTTTCACTAACTCGTCCATACAGGACTTTCCACACAGGGAACCTCCACTGAGGATTTGGGTAAATACAATTTGGGAGTACACAACTCCTCTCTCAACCAATACAACCTTTCAGTAGAGGCAAAGCACAACACAAAATCACCTCTACGCTTAAAGGGATAGGCACTTATCCAAACAACCACAATCACCTCATATTTGAGGGATTCTAACACAACCTCCACTATCACCTCTCACTAGAGGGATACCAATACAATCACCTCTCACTAGAGGGATATCACAAATCAAGGAGGGTTTATAACTTAGTGGTCTCTCTCAACCACAAACCAATTTTCCTACAAAGTAGATTTTAATAGATAGGATAGATAGATAGGCTCAAGTGTGAGAAAATCAAGGTGATTGGAAATCAAATAACAAAGAAAAATACTTGGGAAAACAATTAGAATTTGATAGAAATGAAGAACAAAACAAATATCCCAAATACTCTATTTTTCTTTGATTTTTCTAACCCTGGAAAACAAATAAAGAATGATCTTTTAAACCCAAAAACTCTTTTGAAAACTTTCTGTTAAACACTTGTAAAGGTGGGAAAATTTGCTCTCTAAAAACTTGTTTAAAACTAGCCAAGAGATGGGGTATATATAGCCCCAAAACAATTTGCCCGTTGGCAGCTGGAAAGGGCAGATTTGCCCTTCCGGTCGACCGCCCAGTCGACCGACCCCAACGGTCAGATTTTTATCCGTTGTGCCTTTGGTCGACCGGCTCGGTCGACCGAGACTGGATACAGAGAGCAGAGCTCTCTGCCGGTCGACCGGCCCGGTCGACCGGGGCCATTTCACGGTCGACCGGCCCACTAGCCCTGGCTGCGTGCACATCCTGTGCACGTCGGTCGACCATCTCGGTCGACTGACCTCTGCTACGGTCAACCAGTCCAGTCGACCGGCAGACAGCCTGGTTAACATTTATAGGATTTAAAACTTGAGTTTTTTATTATCAAATAAATCCAATAAAATCACATAAATTTCACAAAAATCAGTTCTTATATTATCTTTGAAATACAAATATGTGTGACAAAGATTCAACACATATTACAAACTATTTGAATCATTTTTGTGTGATAGAAAATTTGCCTTAAACCAAAAATTGTATTTTCCAAAATTTGGATTTTTGAAATGGAAATTTGTTTTCTCCAAAACACTTGTAAACACAAAAACATGATATTGAAATAACATTGAAGCATTTTGTATATGGATATAATCCAATATACATGAAAGATATTATATCTATGTTTTTGACATTAAATTCAAAAATAAGTTTTGTTTAGATATAAAGCTTCAAACACATGAATAGACTTATCAAAATAAGTTTTTCTAAGTAGATGAAGTATAGATGTATATAGAACAAATCTAATATACATTAAACCATGTAAACTTATTTTGATTCTATCTATTCGTGAAAATTAAGATTGGTTAAACCGAAAAACCAAAATATGAAACTTGTGTATGTTTTGTGAACTTGAGCATATCATACTATCTAATCTTTATAAAGATCTAAACAAAATCTTAACTAAACAAACCGATGTCTTCTTGTAGAACTCCGTCTCCAAGTTGACTCGATCCAAACGTGATTCACCGAGTTTGACTCTAACTGAGTGCTAAATGTGAACTTGACGCTTTAGCTTTTGAATCACTATGTGAAAGCTCCAAAACACCTTTGTTGAAGCTAATCACTTACTAATATCTTGATCAAATATCTGAAACTAAATATCACAAGATTATTAGTAAACTATAACTACATGAGTTAATCATCATTAAAACTAGAGTGAAGGGCCTCTGGGCCAACAATTGGCTGTAAGTGGGTGTACGCAAAGAAGCAGGGATCTCTAAAGGAAGATATGGTGCGCTACAAAGTCAGATTGTTAGAAAAAGGCTACGCACAAAGAGAAGAAATTGACTACAACGATGTATTTTCTCCTGTTGTAAAGCATTCTTCAATTCGCATCTTATTGGCTCTGGTAGCACAGTATGAGTTGGACCTTGATCAACTCGATGTAAAGACCGCCTTTCTCCATGACGATCTGGATGAAAAGATCTATATGTCTTAGCCGACAGAGTTCAATACTGCAGGAAAGAAAACAGGTGTGCAAGCTGAAGAAATCGCTGTATGGATTAAAGCAATCTCCTAGACAATGGTACAAGCGTTTCGACAGCTTCATCAGAGGAAAGAGGTACACACGTAGCCATTATGACCCATGTGAGTATTACAACAAGCTACCAGGAGAGTATATCTATCTACTATTATATGTAGATGATATACTTATTGCTTCAAAGTCTAGATCTGCAATTGAAGAACTAAAAAAGGACTTATCTTCTGAGTTTGAGATGAAAGTTCTTGGTGAAGCAAAGAAGGTGCTAGGCATGGGAATTGAACGAGACCGAAGGAGTTGCTGTTGGCCCAGAGGCCTTCCACTCTAGTTTTGATGATGATTAACTCATGTAGTTATGTGTACTAATAATCTTGTGATTTTATTTTCAGATCATTAATCAAGTTATTAGTAGGTGATTAGCTTCAACAAGATGATTTGGAAGCTTTCACATGTTGATTCAAGAGCCCGAGCTTCAAGATTTCTCATTTGCACTCAGTGGATCACGGTTTGGGATCGAGTCTACTTGAAGATGAAGATTGTCAAGAAGACTTAGGTATCCTAGTTTAGTTTAGAGTGTGTTTAGATTCATTTGTAAAGATAGAATAGTATGGTATGCTCAAGTTCACAACACACACGTTTCATGTTTTGAATATTGGTTTTCAGTTTTTCCGCTTTTGGTTTAACCGACCTTGGTTTGCATGAATAGATAGATTCAAGACAAGTTTACATGGTTTAATGTATATTAGATTTGTTCTATATACATGCATGCTTAATTTCCTAGACAAACTTAGTTTTGACTTACTTATTCATGTGTTTTATATTTTGGTATTTTTAACAAAACATATTTTAGAATTAATGTCAAAAACATGGATATATATATGTTTCATGTATATAGGATTATATCCATATACATCATGCCTAAATGTTGTTTAAATATCGTGTTTTTGTATTTGGATGAGTTTTGGACAAAACGTATTTTCTATTCAAAAATCCAAGTTTTAGAAAATACAGTTTTTGGTTTTGGCAAAATTTCTATAACACAAAAATAGTTCAAAATGTTTGAGATTTGTGTTAAACTTTTTAACACAAGTTTGTATTTCAATGAAAAATGATAAAACTATTTTTGTGGATTTTTAGAGATTTAATGGGAATTTTTAGGATTAAAAATTACATGTTTTTGCTGACCAGAACAGTCTCTGCCAGGCTAGGTCGGTCGACCCATACGGTCGACCGCACCAAGTAGCCGATCGACCGTATCAGTCGACCGACGTGCACGGATACGTGCACGCTGGCTGCCACATGGTCCGGTCGACCGCACGGGCGACCGACTGCATGCAGGCAACTCTCTATTTGTTTCGGTCGACCGGGCGGTCGACCGGTAGCTGGCAACGGTCAAAATGTAATCGTTGGCCGGTCGACCGCACGGTCGACCGGTAGGGCATTTTTGGCAGTTTCTGCTGCCAACGGCTATATTTTTCTGGGGGCTATAAATACCCCATTAATTGCCTGTTTTCTATAAGATTTTTTGTGCGAATTTTTCCTGATTCTCTAGTGTTTTCACAGCAATCAAAAGAAGTTTTTGAGCTTTATATTGATCAATCTATTTGGTGTTTTTGTTAGGGTTTGGAAAATCAAGAAAGGGTTTTTGGGAAAAGATTTTGATTCAACTTCTATATCTTGGTTTCAGTTTTTACCAAGGATTTTCTTTGTAATTTTGATTTCCATTCCATTGGTTTTCTCCACACTTGAGCTACATCTACTTTCTTATTCTATAGGATCTTTGTGTGGGAGAAAGAGATTGTTTGTGGTTGTTGTTTAGACCACCAAGTTGTAAACCCAATCTTTTCTTGGCTTTGTGCCTTTGGGTTGTATCCCTCAAGTTGTGAGGTGATCCTTGTATTGGTTTGTGCTAATCCCTCAAGTTGTGAGGTGATTGTTTGTTGGCTTGGAGTTGTGCCTCAAGGAGGAGGTTGTGTTTGTAAGGAGAGGAGTTGGGTACTCCTTGTAATTGTGATTGCCCCAAATCCTCGGTGGAGGTTCCCTTTGTGGGAGTCCTTTGTGGACAAGCTAGTGGACTTAAAATCCTTCTGGGTGAAGGCGGAGATGTAGAGCTGGGTGCTCGAACCTCGAAACATATCTTGTTGTTTGCGCTTGATCCCTTGGCTCTTACTCTCTCTCTCTCTCTCTCTCTCTTTACTTTGTGCCTTGCATCTATTCATATTGTTCATTCATAATTAGTTGCTTGGCTTGTTTGAGTGTGCATCTCTTGTTAGTTGCAATTAGTTTTTAAATTCCGCATTAAGTTCATTAGATTAGCATAATCACCTATTCACCCCCCCTCTAGGTGATTTTCAATTGGTATCAGAGCCTCCGCTCCTGATATTTAGGTTTAACCACCTAGGAGTGAGATCTTTGTTTGCTAATCTTCATTTGCATTATTCATTTGCACACATATAGTTGCACTCATGGATAGCCCTCCTATGTTTGACTTTTTTAGACTTGATGTTTGGAAGGCAAATATGAGTAGTTACTTAAAAAGCCTAGGACATTTAGTTTATCAAGCCACTACTCAAGAATCCTACCCAAATCATAGCAAGCATAAAAAGGCAAATGCATTAGCACTTAGAACACTTAGAGCATCTCTTAATGAAGATCTTTTACTGGTGTTTGATCGTTATGATTCGGCTTTTGCAGTTTGGAGCATATTGACTTCTCCCGAGCTACCAAGGATCATCAACAAGTTGAGAAGATCTAGGAGAGACATGTCCGACGAGCATTGCCTCATGGTCCAAGGGAAAGACTCCCTTGAGGTACAATCGGATTCTCAACTAGATGATTGCTCTAGTTCCTATTGCGATGGTTGTTTAGAAGCTCAAACCTTAAATATGGAACTTGTCATAAAGCTTGAAATTTTTTTTGGAAAAACATAATCTTCTTAAAAAGAATCATTTTGAATTAAAAGAAGAAATGAAGGATTTGTGCTCAACTTTTGAATCGGTTTTGCAAGAGAAGGAAGAGATTACTAGTGAACGTGACTCACTAAGATCTCAACTAGACCTTACCCTAAAAGAGATTGATGTTTTGAAAAGCAAAAATGATTGTGATGATGTTGTGAAAAACAATGAGGTTTTATCTTTAAAATTAGATTTTGTTTTAAAAGATAACCTTGTTTTGAGAAATGAAATTGATTTCATTACAAAAGAATTGGATTTGGTTTTGAATAAAAATAAATCTTTGAAAAATGATATAGATTCTCATGTTTACCATGCTAGTGTAGCTTCTTCTTCTAGCACACCTTTTACATGCTCCACTTTATCTTCAACTATTGAAAATGATATAAATGTTTTGAAGAAAAGTGTTGATTGTTTGGGCTCCACTTTGAGCCAATGTGCTTTGAATCATACACGCTTAGAAATCTTGGTTGGTAAGAAACAAGTTCCATCTTTGCATGCACACCCATCACGGCATACACATGCTTCCAACGGTCACCACCATCACATGTATGCCCATGTGTACATGTGTACACATTGTGGTCGAAAAGGCCACCTTGCTAGATTTTGCTATGATCGTTTATATATTGAAAATTTAGCAAATAATCTTGTTTGGGTTAGGAAAGATACTAACCCCTATGGACCCAAAAGAAAATGGGTACCGAAGACCACCCCTAAAATTTTTGATATAGGTGTGGGCTCTCGCATCACGTGAGAGTAGCGGTGCCTTGGAGTGGATGTGTTCCGTGCTTAAGAAAAAATAAATTTGGATGCATCACTTTCAAGGGGAGTTTGGTGGAGAAGGACCACCATTGGTTTGGAGAACTAGAGAGGTGCCTTCATCGGTTTTGGTATCATTCTCTAACTCCCGTTTTTATTTGCATGCTTTTCATATTATTGTTTATAACATGTTTTAATATTTGTTGATTATTATGATTATGCCATGATCATTAGATTAGTGATATACATGTTTAGTTACTTGAGACACCCATGTTTTATATGGATCTATATTTAGTATTCTCACCTTGTTTAAACTAATATGTATGCCCTAGATCTAATGCACATGCATATACATAATGATCATGTGGATGTTTATGATTTTTGTTTTGTTGAATCATGTTTTGTTTAGTATGTTGAATGCCATGTTTATTAGACCTTTGACATACATGTATAACTTTTGAGATCACCTATGTTTAGATGGACCCATTTGTTGTGTTCTCACCATTTGTTTAGCTATTATGTATTTCATGATTCTAATAGCATGTGGATTTTCTTCATGATCATTTTTATGTCTTTCATGTTGATTTATATCCCGTTTTATGCTTAATGATTTGATTACTTGTTTAGATGTTAGTTTTCATTAAGATTAGAATTTATACTTGTACATGTAGTGGGACACAAATAAATCTTTATATATGTTTGTGCCTGGATGCTTATTTGTACCCATTAAATGTGCTAGTATAGTCTAATTTTGATGATTCATGCATTCTAACTTGTATTCCCTATTTTGAATATGTTTCTATGATCATGTGTTTTAACTTCATGTATATGTCTAACTTGTCCAAACTATTGATTATACATGTACATCCTTGAGCCACGTGCCTTCATGCATATACTTTTGTGGACTCATTATGTTTAGGATACGTATGTATACTTTAGTTTGTACATGACATACATATACCTTGAAGTTTAAATCGTTTTGATGATTTTCATGTTTTTAGGTAATTTCTATTGGTAATGAAAATCTAGTTTTTCATGTTTTCATATTTTTAAGGAATTTCATATGAGCTTAATTGAACATTTTCATGTTGATATGTTTCACATTACACTTGTACACTCACTTTATTAATTTACTCATGATTTTGTTTTATTCATTGCTTGAAGGATTTCGTACTAGTTAACAAGATTTCCCATTTAACTAGTTCGTATTCTTCTTATGGTAGAGATTTTCAAACGTACCTTATTTTCAAACCTACTTTTGAAAACCCTACCTTCCATGGGTGGTTGGATGGGAGATCATGTTCATGTATGCTTTAAAATGAAAATCATTTAAAACTTGAACCGTAATTGGGAGGCTAGGTAATATGAGATATACACTTGATCATTATTGTTGTTTCAATTGGTATAATTGAATTCTTTCAATTGGTATCAATATTGACATTTTTATATACTCATATATTTTTGTATATGTATGCTTGCACTTCAAAGAGTATCAATTTCAATTGGTATCTATTTTTCATACATATATATGTTTTATTTGTGCTTATTATATCCCTATATCTTTAAGCACAAAATCTTGTTTATGCTAAGCTTAAGCTTCAATTTTGTTTCAATTGATTAGTTTTCAATTGCTTTTCAATTGGTTCAATTTTAAATTGGTATCAAGCCTACGCATTGTTTTTGTTGGTAATTCATAAAGAGGGAGAAAACTTGTATTTCATCTTTCAATTGGTATTTGTTTTCCACTCCCATACTTTATGATTGAAAATTTAAATTTGGTATCATATGTTTAAAATGAAAAATATTTACAAGTGGTATCAAAATTTTTGTTTAGACATTCAAATTTTATTATGTTTAATTTCAGTTGGTATCAAAATTTTCATGTGTTTTGCTTAAAATTGGTATCAATATTTTTTGTTTGTTTCCTTTCTATTGGTATCAAGATGCTATTCTTTGACAAATTTTCACTTGATATCTTAATTGATAGTCACCCCTATTTGGTTTTGTTTTTGTTTTAGACAAAGGGGGAGAACATTCCCTTTTGTTGATTCATGTTTTCTAACAAAAAGGGAGAAATTTTTTTTTGATTTGGTTCTACTTTTACCCCTTATTGATTGTTTCTTTGTATTAAAAGGGGGAGAAGATTTTGTTTTGTTTTGCTTGTTTACCCCTTTGTTGATGATTGACAAAAAGGGGAGAAAGATTTTGAGTTTGATTGAGTTTATATATGCATATTTATATTTTTGCATATATTAAGTTTAATTTAGTTTAATTTTAATTGGTATCTAGAGCATGTTTTGTTTTTGAACATTTCATTTGGTATCTAGAACCTTTTTATTGTTTATGCATATCTATGCATGTTTCATGTTTCATATTCATTGCATATTTATTGTTTATTTGTTTTATGCATGAGTTAAGGAGGAGCTTCTTTGAAGCTTAACTTTAATCCATGCATATATAACTCCATGAGTTTTGTCATCATCAAAAAGGGGGAGATTGTTGGCCTAGAGGCCTTCCACTCTAGTTTTGATGATGATTAACTCATGTAGTTATGTGTACTAATAATCTTGTGATTTTAGTTTCAGATCATTAATCAAGTTATTAGTAGGTGATTAGCTTCAACAAGATAATTTGGAAGCTTTCACATGTTGATTCAAGAGCCCGAGCTTCAAGATTTCTCATTTGCACTCGGTGGATCACGGTTTGGGATCGAGTCTACTTGAAGATGAAGATCGTCAAGAAGACTTAGGTATCCTACTTTAGTTTAGAGTGTGTTTAGATCCATTTGTAAAGATAGAATAGTATGATATGCTCAAGTTCACAGCACACACGTTTCATGTTTTGAATATTGATTTTCGGTTTTTCCGCTCTTGGTTTAACCGATCTTGGTTTGCATAAATAGATAGATTCAAGACAAGTTTACATGGTTTAATGTATATTAGATTTGTTCTATATACATGCATGCTTAATTTCCTAGACAAACTTAGTTTTGACTTACTTATTCATGTGTTTTATGTTTTGGTATTTTTAACAAAACATAATTTGGAATTAATGTCAAAAACATGGATATATATATGTTTCATGTATATAGGATTATATCCATATACATCATGCCTAATTGTTGATTAAATATCATGTTTTTGTATTTGGATGAGTTTTGGACAAAACGTATTTTCTATTCAAAAATACAAGTTTTAGAAAATACAATTTTTGGTTTTTGGCAAAATTTCTATAACACAAAAATAGTTCAAAATGTTTGAGATTTGTGTTAAATTTTTTAACACAAGTTTGTATTTCAATGAAAAATGATAAAACTATTTTTGTGAATTTTTAGAGATTTAATGAAAATTTTTAGGATTACAAATTACATGTTTTTGCTGACCAGAATAGTCTCTGCCAGGCTAGGTCGGTCGACCCATACAGTCGACCGCACCAAGTAGCCGGTCGACCGTATCAGTCGACCGACGTGCACGGATACGTGCACGCTGGCTGCCACATGGTCCGGTCGACCGCACGGGCGACCGACTGCATGCAGGCAACTCTCTATTTGTTTCGGTCGACCGGGCGGTCGACCGGTAGCTGGCAACGGTCAAAATGTGACCGTTGGCCGGTCGACCGCACGGTCGACCGGTAGGGCATTTTTGGCAGTTTCTGCTGCCAACGGCTATATTTTTCTGGGGGCTATAAATACCCCATTAATTGCCTGTTTTCTATAAGATTTTTTGTGTGAATTTTTCCTGACTCTCTAGTGTTTTCACAGCAATCAAAAGAAGTTTTTGGGCTTTATATTGATCAATCTATTTGGTGTTTTTGTTAGGGTTTGGAAAATCAAGAAAGGGTTTTTGGGAAAAGATTTTGATTCAACTTCTATATCTTGGTTTCAGTTTTTCCCAAGGATTTTCTTTGTGATTTTGATTTCCATTCCATTGGTTTTCTCCACACTTGAGCTACATCTACTTTTTTATTCTATAGGATCTTTGTGTGGGAGAAAGAGATTGTTTGTGGTTGTTATTTAGACCACCAAGTTGTAAACCCAATCTTTTCTTGGCTTTGTGCCTTTGGGTTGTATCCCTCAAGTTGTGAGGTGATCCTTGTATTGGTTTGTGCTAATCCCTCAAGTTGTGAGGTGATTGTTTGTTGGCTTGGAGTTGTGCCTCAAGGAGGAGGTTGTGTTTGTAAGGAGAGGAGTTGGGTACTCCTTGTAATTGTGATTGCCCCAAATCCTCGGTGGAGGTTCCCTTTGTGGGAGTCCTTTGTGGACAAGCTAGTGGACTTAAAATCCTTGTAGAGCTAGGTGCTCGAACCTCGAAACATATCTTGTTGTTTGCGCTTGATCCCTTGGCTCTTACTCTCTCTCTCTTTACTTTGTGCCTTCATCTATTCATATTGTTCATTCATAATTAGATGCTTGGCTTGTTTGAGTGTGCATCTCTTGTTAGTTGCAATTAGTTTTTAAATTCCGTATTAAGTTCATTAGATTAGCATAATTACTTATTCACCCCCCTCTAGGTGATTTTCAGTTGCAAGGTGAGCTTGACACAAAAGAGGTATTTGCAAAAGGTACTTCAGAGGTTCAACATCGACGAGGTTACGAAATCTATAAGTACACCACTGGCTCCTCATTTCAAGTTAAATGCTACTATGTCTCCAAAAATTATTGAAGAACGTGAGTACATAACTCGCGTACCATATGCTAGATTGGTACTCTGATGTATGCAATGGTGTGTACACGACCAGATTTGTCACAAGCTGTCTCCATGATTAGTAGATACATGCATGATCCTGGACAGGGTCATTGGGAGGCAGTGAAGTAGGTTTTACGGTACATTAAAGGTACCATAGATGTTAGATTGGTATTCGAGAAGGATTCCACAGGGAAGCAGAAATGTATCGGATATGTTGACTCTGATTATGCAGATGACCTCGACAAACACCAGTGCACAATGGGGTATGTATTTACATTATCTCAAACATAGGTGAGTTGGCGCTCTATTCTACAGTCCACTGTTGCATTGTCTACTACAGAGGCCGAGTACATAGCCATGACGGAGGCTATAAAGGAGGCAATTTGGCTTCAAGGGTTGCTCGATGACTTGGGGATTGAACAGGATCTGCTGAAGATAAATTGTGATAGTATGAGTGCTATCTATTTAGCAAAGACCAGGTGTATCATGTAAGGACGAAGCATATAGATGACAGGTTCCACTTTATTTGGGAGATTCTTGATGATGGTGATATTGAGTTACTGAAGATTCATACAATGGAGAATCCAGCCGATATGCTTACCAAGGTGGTGTCAGGAGTAAAGTTTACACATTGTAAAGCCTTGCTCCATATCCTTCCTGTCGCATGAGATTGGTGAAGCTCCTTTGGATGAACTACGGATGGCTTGATCCCTTGAGCAGGGTACGTAGGCAGTCACACTGGTGCAGTCACTTTTGAGTCGACAGATCCTATGTTGAGTTCGGCTCAGATTTGAGAAATCTTCACCGAGGTGGAGAATTGTAGGAGGAGAGAGGTAGTCGACGACAACAAGGTAGCCAAGACGAAGAAGAAAATGACCGACAGCAGCAGTTACCGGTCGACCGGCCGGTCGATCGGTGTGCACAAACGTGCACATGCAATAAGCCCGGTCGATCGCAGAAGAAGAACGATCGACCGCCTAGTCGACCGACTGACATGGACTTTGCTCTCGGGTTGGAGCGGTCGACCGGGACTTGGGTCGGTCGACCGACAGACGAATCCTTCCAAGATTCTGATTTCGATTCTGAATTAGAAACGAGTCCAATTATGGTTTTCAATTTTTCTAGGTCTCCTTGACTATAAATAGAGGGGCAGAGTCCCCTTCATATCCATGCATGATATTGTATTGATTATTGAATCAATAAAGAACTCTCTCTTCCTTGCCCGAGAACGTAGGCAATTTGTCGAATCTCGTTAAATCTTGTGTTTGGTTTTCTTCCTACTGTTCTCTTGTTCTTGCTGTATGGATAATACTTCTCTATTGCATCTGTGGCTCAAGGGTTCCTCAAGAAATTGTTAATTTGCGCATAACACTGCTTACTCAATTCATTGGTCATTCGCTGCAACATTCAAAATTCATGCTTTCAATTGAAATCTAAATAGATTTAGTAAAGTAATTAACTTTCCAGCATTCTAATATCTAATTCATGAAATGAAAAACTTTGAAGATGAGAAGACCGTAACCTGGAAAGTGATCGTGCCATTAGGTTTGATACGAGAATTGCCATAAGGAATGACCTCGAAATCGATGATGGAGATTAGGCCATTATCGAAGAACTTGGCAAGTAATTGACGATGAAACTGGCATTGCAAGGGCAGAGAGACTCATAGTAGAGAGCGACGGAGACCTTGCTCGATGAGGAAGAAGCTGAGAGAGCAAAATGGAGAGAGATGAGGAGGAGGGAGGGGAAGATGAAGGATCGAGAGGAAGCCATGGGAGCTGAGAGAGGGGCGATTAGGGTTTTGGGTTCTGAGATTTGCAAAAAAAAACTTTAGGGTTTCAATTGATCTTGAGAGCATGTGAGGTGGAGCTCCAGAGTAGATATTTTGGGTGGAACTGTGGCTGAGAAATTGGTAGAGACACTGCAGCTGCCACATTAACGATCCGAGTGATGAGGAGTTGTTCTGGTTTTAAGGCGGGGGGGGGGGTGGGTGGGTTTTATTTTTACTTTTTTGGGCTTTTTTATATCAGTTGAATAATAAACTGACGTAGAAAATAGGAAACGATGTCGATTATTTTATAACAAACATCTTTTCTTTTTTATTTATTTTCAAAAATGCCCACCGTGACTTATTCTTATGAATTAACATCATTCTTAAAGAACTGCCATTAAATCTGTATGATTTACATTGAACCGCCATTACATCTTAGAGATTTAACGGGGGTTCTTTAAGAACTGTCGTTAAACCCTTCCTTTTTACGGTGGTTCTTAAAGAACCACCATTAAACCCCCATAAATTATTTACAAAATTACCATGGCATGTTTTAAGGTCATTTTAAGTGCAAAAATGACTTTAAATGTGTGACTTTAATCTATAAATTATTGTAGTGTCAACTTAAAGCGCTTGACAATAATCCAACTTCAACTTCTATTTCATAGCAAGTCAACTTAGATAGGTGTCTTAGATATTTTGTTAAACAAATTAGATATACATGAGAAGCTTATGGATATACACACATAAAAAGATTTACAAAATCTCAAGTATTCATGTAAAGAAACATACACACAAAGAGATTTTCAAACTCTCAAGTATTTATTGATTTTTTTGGATATTTATGTTCAAAATCAAATTTTCAAAATCTTATTTAGATATTTCAAAAACCTATTTTATTTAGATCAAAACAAAATTCAAAATGAGCACCAAGAATCTGTTCTATCAGCATTATTTTGACATTTAAAAATATAGTCATTTTTAATTAATTTTTTGTATGTTTTTCACTAGTAGTATTTTATGGTATCTATATCTAATTGACTACTTGATTTGTAACCAATCAAATATATTTTACAATAACTCTATTTTTGAAAATTTAGATTATTGACTCTGTAAAAAAAAAAAAAACTATCAACTTTCAATAAAACTTTCAAAAAGATCTCTTGGAAACAGATTCATTCTTTTCAAAAGCAATTTAGTGCTATTTGTTTCCTCCACATATCCTCAAACTTAAATCTCATACTCTAATATTGTTATAGGGATTAGGAGAGAATTTTCATGGTCACTTGATCATCATTATTTTATTTCTATTTTTCATTGTAAACGTGAATTGTTTCGAGGGGTGAGCTAAGTTGAAAGAAGTTGCGACTTCCAAACCGTGTTTTGAAGTAGTGAGAAGAAATCAAAGTGGGGAGGACTGGACGTAAGTCAGGATACCGAACCAGGATACATTACCGTCTTTGTGTTTACTTTTTCATACTTGCTCTCCTTACATTATTTATGTTATTTTGATTTACTCCATATTAATTTTTAATCACCCATTCACCCCTTTCTGGGGTTTTTGATGCATGGAGCATGTATTAAAAATAGTTGACAATTGGAAAAATAATTAAGTATATACTTTACAAATTTCAAAAACTGAATAAGAAATCCTCTTGTCACTTTGCTTTGCAGAGAAAAATGAGATTTTAGTTTGCTCAAAAGAAAAAAAAGGCTTTTAAGTATGTTATCTTTGTAATTAAATTTTATTAACCAAATTTTTATAGTTAAAACCACCATCTCTAAAACACCAACTCATGGTGTGTTCTGCTATGGCTCACAGTTTACTAAATAACAAATATGTAACTCCAAAACTTAGTTTTGTACTTAATATAGAAAAATCCAATCAATTTGTTACATTCTGATGGGGTAAACAAAGAATCTAAGGAATTATGCTTCTAATTTGCTGAAGACTATGAAGGAGCCAATTAAGTTGAAAGGCAAACAGTTTTTCTTTCCAAATCTCTTTATTGAGGCTTTTATATCATTGTAATTAGGTTGGAGTCCTGATACCAGTGATGCTTCATTAACAAGCTCCTGCTGTCTCCCACAGTTGGCCCGTGGTCGGGCCCGAGGTGTGCTCCCCGAGATCGCCCGGTTGAATCCGTAGGGTGACATTGCCCAATTGGGCTTTCTTACAAAAAAAAAAAAAAAAAAAAACTCTTGCTACCAAAAAAGGGTGATGGAGGAACGACTTTGCTGAGGGTGATGGAGGAACGACTTTGCTGGCAAAAGGTTAACACGGCCTAAAGGCAGATCACTTATTCCTTTCTACATGGACACACTAACACAGATAATTCTAAAATGTGTTGGAATATTGTGATTTAAAACTTGATTTGAATTGCGATTTTCTTTCAGGTCATTTTTCTTTTTTATTTTTTGACATGTTTTTTTATTATGCAAGCATGCAATTAAATTGTCAGCTAATTTCAAATGTGGTCAACATCCAATTATCAACCAATTAAACACATTTTAAATGCGTCCAATATGTAATTAATCAATTGACAATCAATTAAACATATTTTATTATGACTATCATGCAATCAATTAATTTCCAGTCAATTAAAAACATTTTTACTATGATAAGTTATTATACACATTTCCCCATGTGTCTAATTTTGAACCTAAGTTCTTTCATTAACCTATAAATACCACCTCCTTTGAGAGAAAGTACATTGAACAAAAATCAATAGAACTCTCTTCCTCTCTCTCGCTCTCAGATTTCTTCTCTTTTGAACTTTCAATCTCTATTAGTTCTCAAAAAGTTTTAGAAGAATTCGCAAAGGCCTTCTTGGAGTTCATGCCAATAAGAAGGAGGTCGCCTGACTGAGGGTATATCTCCGGGATCATTGTCGCGAAGCCCTGTACGAGAGTGGGGTAATTTGATTTTTGGGACAATGCCCAGCACGTCTCGAATATCAAGCTAAACTCTTTTTTCCTAATGCTTTATTTACTCTGATTCAGATTTTGATTATTTATTATTGTTTAATTAAGTCGCTTCAAATCAATAAATTTCCCAACAATTCAAGAATCAAATTGCATTTTTGTGTTTAGTCATGATTTTCAGTTAACTTAATAAAATAATGCGTGATTTGCTCCTGCTACTTCTATCACTCATATTTCTAAAGAAAACCTTGTTAAAGAATTTAATCATGTGTACTATGATAATTTTATTGAGTCGATTTACATGCTTCGTTATGTATAATTTTATTCTGGAAAGTGTTTTTATACATGTGCTATCAAATTTCTATAAAAATTATTGTTTATGCTATCAATCTTGTACTGTTAATTTTGAGTATGCCAATTATACTTTCTTTCTGGATGAACTTTGCACTATATCTTTGTAGAATTATAATAACAAAGATGTTTATTGATCATCAGATAATGGCTATTCAGATAATGCCTACAAGTGAGATTCTCTCGGCAAAATCAGAAAAGTTTGACGACAACTACTTTCGTCGTTGGCAAAATCAAATAAGATTTTGGTTAACAACACTTAATCTAAAAATAACCATTGAAAGTGATCATCCATCATCTTCTAGACCAACTACTAGGCAGAGCTCAACTACAGAATGTATCCCTACTCCTAGAACTGCTTAAGAGATTGAGTATCATTGTCTACATAGAATTCTAGGAGTATTATCTGATAGACTATATGACATTTACTATTCCATTACTAATCCTAAAATTATTTGGGATACTCTAAAAAAGAAATATGGTCTAAATGATACTGGTATAAAAGATTTAAAGCATCTAATTTTAACAAATTCAAAATGATAGATTCAAAATCAATGAATGAACAAAATTCATGAATTTGAGAATCTAGTACAACAGCTTAAGACCAATGATCTACTCTTGATTAGACATTTCAGATTGCTTGCCTCATAGGTAAATTACCTGATACTTGGACTGACCTTGCAAAAACACTTACTTATACCTAAGGAGATCTTATCCTTATCCATGTGTTGAACTCAATTAGAATTGAAGAACAACATAGGTTGAGAGAGAGACAAATCTGAATCAAAATCTAAATTGAATAATGTAGAATCAAAACTCAATAGTGACTCTAAATCAATGTTCAAAAATAGAGTGCCCTTTTCACCAAAACCAGAATAAAACTTTCAAGAGAAAAACTTTCCACCACAACAAGAATCACTTCAACTTTTAGAAGAAAGGAGGAGCTGAACAGCGTGCCTGCTTTGTTTTTGGTCGGACCAATCATCTAGCTAGGGATTGCTTCTACAAGAAAACTGAGTCACCCAAATCTAGGAAGGGAGGACCTGTGATACCCAAATGTCAAGTTAATATGCTAACTTTCAGTTCTACTGAGACTGCTTTCAAGTTAGTATTCTTCACCCCTGAAGTGAACTTGATCTTACCAGTAAATGATTGGTGGATTGATACTGAAGCTGACATACATGTCTGCTCTGATCAATCCTTATTTTTCACCTATCAGGTCTTAGGTAGAAGAACTGTGATCATGAAGAACAATGTTGTGGCCCCTGTTCTCAAAATAGGCCGAATCAACTTGAAGCTGACATCCGAGAAGACCTTAGCTCTACAGGATGTCGATCATGTACTCAAGATTAGGAGAAATGTGATTAATGGATCTCTATTAGTCCAACAAGGCTATAAGCTTGTATTTGAATCAAATAAAGTTGTAATAACTAAGGGTTTGAATTTTACTGGAAAAGGATTCCTATATGATAGCTTACTTAAATTAAATGTCAAAAATTTTACTCTTGCATCTCTAGTAACTCTAGGGCCTGTTTGGTTCGTTGCAAAACGTCGCAAGTCGTAAGTTGTAAAATGAGAATGGAAAAAGTGAACTGTAGCAGTGAAAATATATTGTGTTTTACGGTGTTTGGTTGATAAAGTGATGTGTAAATGGAAAAGTATATTGTGTTTTACGGTGTTTGGTTGGTAAAGTGAAAGTGTAAATGGTAAAGTATTTTGTGTTTTACGGTGTTTGGTTGGTAATGTAAAAGTGAAAGTGGAAAAGTTGACCACAAAATTAACTGTAGTAGTGATTTAAATATTATAAATACTATTAAATTAAATCTAATATTGCAAATTAAATTGTATTAATAAATTTGAGATAAAAAATTAATAATCTTAATATTTTATTTATAATAATAATATTAATAAAATATTAGTATAAATAGTAAAATATTACTAAAATATTAATTAAATAAATGATATAAAATTTAAGAAAATCTAAAGAACATTAATAAAATTTTAAGAATACTAATAAAATATAAATATTAAAAAATGTTAAAAGAAATAAAATATAGTAAAAATATAGTAATAATATTAAAAATACTTGAAAATTATTATAGTATAAATTTTATTATAATATTATTGTAATATTATAGAAATATAAAATTAACAAAGTAAAATATAATTATAATTTAATAATAAATTATCATTATAGTATTATTATACTGAATTATTATTACAATATTAACATAATAAAATATTAATATAATAATAAAAATATTATGATATTAATAAAGTAATTTTTATATTAAAAATTAAATAACTAAATATATAGTAATTTTATATTAAAGTATAATATTGTTATATTAATAAAATATTTACTCTAAATAAAATAATAAAAATGGAATAAGTATTAATAAAATAATAAAATATTAAATAAAATATTAAATAAAAATAGTAAATTAAAATAGTAAAATATTAAATATTAAAACAATATTAAAAACAATAAAAAATTAAAGATTAAAAATATAAAATAATTAAATACTTAAATAAGAAATTGAACACTATTTAAAATATTAAATTTAAAAATATTAAATTATATATTGATTATCAAGTAACTGTTTTGAATTGGTGTACTACAAGTGAGAGTTACATGACCACAAAATTAACTGTAGCAACTGCAAGTGAGAAAATATGAGTGTAAAAGTGAGAATTAAATGACCACAAATTTAACTGTAGCAACTGCAAGTGAGAAAATATGAGTGTAAAAGTGAGAATTAAATGACCACAAATTTAACTGTAGCAACTGTAAAGTGGAAAAAGTTTTTGCATTTTGCAAATGGAAACAAACAAGTGAAAAGTGTAAAGTTGCAAAACTTTTTACATTTTGCAAAGTTTTGCAACCAACCAAACAGCCCCTAAATGTTGAACCCTCTGTGACTTGGTATCAACGCTTGGGACATGTTAATTACGACTCAATTAAAAGAATGATGCATCTCAATTTGATTCTCACGCTAAACATCAAATATAATGACAAATGTGAAATTTGTGTAAAAGTTAAACTTCCTAAGAAAACCTTTTAAAACTATTGATAGAGATTCTAAAACTTTAAAACTCACTCATAGTAATGTCTGTGATTCTGTAAGAACATTTAGAGAAGGCAACAAATATTTTGTGATTTTCATAAATGACTGTTCAAAGTATTATTACCTCTATCTTATTAAGACAAAAGATGAAGTGCTTAATAAATTCAAAATCTATAAGGCAGAGGTTGAGAATCAATTAGAAAAGAAATTTAAAATACTTAGATCAGATAGAGGTGATGAGCATACTTCTAATAAGTTAAAACAATCCTGTAAGGAAGTTAAAATTATTCATGAGATCACTGCACCTTATACTCTTCAATTTAATGGAGTAGCAGAGAGAAAGAATAGAATAATAATAAATATGATCAATTCAATGTTAATTATCTCTAGTGTGCTAGAGAACTTGTAAGGGAAGCGCTCATGACTGCTTGTCATATCCTAATTAACATACCTTTCATAAACTCAAATAAAACTCTTCATACAATATGAAAGAATAGAAATCCTAATTTAGATCCCTTGAAAGTTTGGGGGTGATTAGCAAATGTTAAGATTCCTGAGAATAAGAGAAAGAAGATTGATCCAAAGACAGTAGATGGAATATTCATAGGATATGCATCAAATAGCAATGCCAATAGATTTCTAATTATCAATTCTGAGATTAGTGGCATAGCCAAAAATATAATAGTTGAAGTCAGGGATACCCATTACTTTGAAAACATCTTTTCATATAAACCTGACCTAATATAGGTGTAACTAAGACAACCCAGGTTTAAGTTCAATTCAAGCTAAACTCAGTTCTAATCAAGTCAGATATTTAGAAGAAGAAACTCAACCTGAACTTAGAAGAATTAAGAGAATCAGAATAGAAAAAATTCATGAAGACTTCATGTATTACTAGGAGTAGACTCTTCTACCATTTTTAAAGATGCAATAAAATCATTAGACTCCCCATTCTGAAAGAAAACTATAGATAATGAAATACAATATATAATTCAAAATCACACTTGGAAGCTTACTGATCTTCCTCCTGGGCTGCAAAACCAAAGGGTGCAAATGAGTATTTAAAAAGAACTTAACCTAATGGTATAGTGGACAAATACAAAGCTAGACTAATTGCTAAGAGATTTATCCAAAAATCTGGTATAAATTATTTTGATGTTTATTATCCAGTAGCTAGGATAATCACTATTAGGGTTCTCATAACCTTAACTGCAATTTACAAGCTGATTATATACCAAAAGGATGTAAAACAATATTCTTAAATGGAGATTTAAATGAGAAATTTACATGGACCAATTTGAGGGGTTTATTGCATCTGGGCAAGAGAATAAAGTGTGTAAGCTCATTAGATCTTTATATGGACTCAAGCAAGCTCCTAAACAATGACATATGAAATTTAATGAGTTCATATTATCCTATGGATTTGATATTAATTATACTGATGAATGTGTGCATCATAAAGCAGATGGGAACGACATTGTGATATTATACTATATGTTGATGATATCTTGATTTTTGGTTCTGACGTTTAAATCATAAATGACATCAAATATTTTCTATCATAAAACTTTGATATGAAAGATGTAGGACAAGCTGATCTGATTCTTAATACTAAAATCTTAAAGAACAATGATGGATATGTATTATCTCAATCACATTACAAAGAGAAAATTCTTGAAAAATTATATGATCCAAACTGCCTACCTGTTTTCACCCCCGTGATCTTAACCTACATCTTAAGAAAATACAGGTTATCTTGTACTGCAAAGGGAGTATGCATAAATAATAGGATCATTAGAATTTTTGACAAACTACACTAGGCCTGATATTGCTTATGTAGTAAATAGGCTTAGCAGATACCTTTCAAGCCGTGATGAGAGTTACTGAACTACAATAGAGAGAGAGTTCTACGATACCTTAACGGAACCATTGCATATGATTTTCACTATAATAGATTTCCATCCGTACTGGAAGGATACTCGACGCAAATTGGATTAGTTAGTGACTCAGTAGATATAAAATTCACTACAGGTTTCGTATTTCTTCTAAGAAGAGGGACAGTCTCCTGGAAGTCCGCCAAATAGATTATAATGACTAGAAACTTAATGGAATCAGAAATGATAGCTCTAGACACTACTTGTATAGAAGTTAAATGGTTCAAAGATTTGCTAACTGAAATTCCTTTATTAGAAAAATCATTGCTAGCTATTTATGTTCACTCTGATTGTAGGTCAATTATTAACAAATGTCATCAAGAGAATACAAATGTGAAAATGAATCGACACTGGAATGTGTGACACTAATCATTGAGGTATAAAATGAAGAATTATGTGATAGTCTTGGACTTTGTAAGAGCTGAGAAGAATTTTGTAAATCATCTTACCAAAGACTTGTCTAGGGCAGTGATCCTAGAATCGTCAAGGGAGATGGGATTAGGCCCATAAAAAAATCATTGTATTGATAACCCAACCTCACAGAGGTTCAATGGGTAGAAACAAACTGGACGAGTGATTAATTATGAGGAGCGTAAATTTATTTGCTCCCATCTCTAGGACAATCAGTGCTCATAAAAGTAAAAGGAAGCATAAGTGTAAACTCTTGATAGGTCCAAGATGTAAATCACCTAGAGGGGAAGGTTAATAGATGATAGTTGTACTAAATGGCAAATAATGCGGAATAAAGATTTACTTACTAGCAACCTAGCAAATACCAATCACAACTTAAGAAATACTTGCAAATAAGTAAACAATATAAGAGTGCAAGTAATTAAAGTGAGAGTAGAGTGAAAAGAAAAATAGTAAGAAATCACAAACATGATTTGTTTTGAGGTTCGAGCCACTGCTCTACGTCCCCGCCTTCAACATATGAAGGATTTTCACTATGACCGATCTCACTAGATCGTCAACCATTATAAGTTATCACTAAAGCTCAATGGACTCACAAGTTCTCTCTCGCGGTGCCGTAACACCAACATGGAGCCCACTAGCTCACTTGAGGCCGCAACCTCTAAACTGTTGGCCAAAGGCCTATCACCCTAGTTTTGATGATGATCAACTCATGAAGTTATGTTTACTAATGATCTTGTGTTTAATTAGTGACAGATTCATTATCAAGATCTTAGTAGGTGCATAGCTCAACAAAGGATAAAATATCAAGATTTGGAGCTAGCACGGTGTGATCCAAGGAGCTTTTGGATCAAGTTTGGACCAAGTCAAGAAGATGAGAAGCCTTCAAGTGAAGACTTCAAGAAGATGAAGACTTGTGTCTAGGTATAAGATTTTGTTTTTGTTTTAGAGTAAAATGTAAAGGATAGAATAGTGGTGGATTGCTCAAGTAGATATCACACACACACTCTTAAATTTGTTGTCTTTTCATAAAAGAATTTTCAGTTTAGAAAAGACTTTCATTTTGGAAAAATATCAAGTTTGATTTTTGGTGTTTCTCATATACTTATCTTTTAACCAAAACCAAGTTTAGAGCTTTATAACAAAAACATAGATATTTCATTATGATTGTGTAGTGGATCATATCCATACACACTATGCCTTAAAAGTATATCTTGTTTTTGTATTTGATGAAGATTTAGAAAAATATGTTTTGAAAAATATTGTTTTGGAAAGACAGTTTTTATCATGAGCCAAATATTTTCAAGTTACAAAAATAGTCCAATCTTTTATAACATGCCTTGATTTTGTGCAAGCATGTTTGATTATCAAAGTATATTGGTTAACTATTTTTGTAGATTTTTATGTATTTTATGGGATTTTATTTGAGCCAAAAAGACTAACTTTTGATCCCAGAAAACTGTTTCAGGCTTCGGATAAGTCGACTTACTACATTTGTAGTCGACTAATCCTGGAGTCGGCCGACCGGACCGGTCGACCGACGTGCACAGATGTGCACGCCTTTGTGCACTGGAGGACGGCCGACCGTACGGGTCGACCGCTCCAGAGAGCAGAGCTCTCTGGAAAGTTCGGCCGACCGTACGGGTCGATCGACAGAGAGTTGGACTCTCAGCTCCAGTGAGTCGGTCGACCCAGGCGGTCGACCGTGGCTCCAACTGTCGGATTTCTGACCGTTGGCGGTCGACCGCACGGGTCGACCGGCAGCTCTAACAGACCCCAACGGCTATATTTTTCTGGTCTATAAATTTGGGGTTTGGTCATTGTTTTGAGCTAAGATTTTAGGAGAGCTTTGAGCCAGTTTTTCCCATTCATTTAAAAGGGTTTTCTCCACATATTGAGTGCAAATATTTCCTATCTAAAGGGAAGATTTTACCAAGAGTGTTTTAAGTGATTCTTTGAGTTTTTCCTCCACCACTCTCATCCTTGTTTTTCTCACACCACACTTGAGCTATCCATTGATTATTCATCCTATAGGTGTGTTGTAGTGAGATTATTTTTTAGGTGATCAAAGTGTTGTGATCACCAAAGACTTCATTTGTTACTTTGAGGAGGCGAACGTGTGTGTCCGCGTTGTTTTGAGTTCGGTTGCAGACTTGGTGGTTTGAGGTGCGGCCTCGGCGAGCTAGTGAGCTTGCGGTGTGTATGGGACTAGAGAGTCCGAGGGCTTATAGGTGTTGGGGCACCGAGGAGAGATCCAATGGGATCTTGCATAGTGGAAATCCTTCGTGTGTCGAAGGCGGGGATGCAGAGCAAGTGTGCTCGAACCTCGAAACATACCCTTGTGTTTGTGATTGCTCACTCTCTCTCTCTTTGTCTCTTTTATATCTGCATGTGTTTATTGTTCATCTTTATATGCTAGATAAACATTGTGTGCTTAATTGATATACTGGCGTGGGATTGTTGCTAACACTTGTATTCAACCAAGAGAGCCAACGCGGCACCTCAACCCATTCAAGGGGAATCTAGAGGAGTTTGTCTAGAGCCCTTCACGGGGAATTCGGCAACACTCTTGTGTTATACATAGTGTTTAGTGTAAAAGTTTTAATTAGGTCATAATTTCTTTTGCTTCCGCATTATTTGCATCATTCATCATTAAGTGACCATTAGATTAGCCATCACCTATTCACCCCCCCTTTAGGTGAACCTTCAATTGGTATCAGAGTTTGGTACTCTGATTTGGGTCTAACAACCTTGAGTTAAAGACCCTACTTTTAGGCTAATCACAATATTTTGTACACACACCATGGACTTCATGTCACCACCCACCTTTGACATTCTTAACATCCAAATTTGGAAGGTTAAGATGTCTTTGTACCTCAAAGCCCTAGGCATCCATGTTTATCTTGTCACTACTAATAATGCATATTGTTTAAATGGTAAGAATATTGAGGCTAATACAAAAGCCCTACATGCTTTAAGATCTACCCTAAATGATGATTACTTATCTAGGGTTGCTAACATTGATTTGGCTTTTGTAGTGTGGAACACCCTCCTCTCCTTGGCGAAAAAGAACAATATTATGCCGGGAGCGATTCGGACGTTGGAAGCGACATCTCCATGTGTGCTACATGGTCCAAGGGGATAACCCCCTTGAGGTAACTACCGAATCCGAGGATGAGGATGTGACATGTCATATGATGAGCTATCTACTTTTTATCATCTATTGCTTGAAAAGTATGATATGATTAAGAAAGAAAATAAAAATTTGAAAAAGAATATTGCTTGCATGCATAAAGAACATGATTCATTTAGGAATAACATTGCATGCTTAGAAAAAGAAAATAAAGATTTGAAAAATGAAAATGTTTCCCTCATGTCAAAATTGAATGATTTATGTGAAGGGAATATGTCTTTGAAAAATAAGATTGATTTGGTGGAAAAACAAAAAGAAGTTGTTTTTCAAGAAAACTCTTGTTTAAAAGGAAAAATTTTTGAAAAAGAAAAAGAACAAGAAAAAGTTTCTAAAAGAAAAAGACTTTTGATCATGCTTTACATGCCACCACTTCTATTGATCAAAATGAAGTAAATGTTTTGAAAAATAGGATTAATTGTTTGAGCTCAACTTTGAGCAATTGTGCATTTAATCATAAGAAATTGGAGTCCTTGTTTTCAAAGAAACAAACTCCACACATTCATGCACATCATCATCATGCATATGCTTATGTTGCACATCACGATCACAAACATTCACATAAGCATCCTAAGGTGTACAAGTGTACACATTGTGGCCGCAAAGGCCATTTAGCAAAGTTTTGTTTTGATAAGATGCATCATATAAATTTTGCTAATAAAAATGTTTGGGTGCCTTACAACAAGACTAACCCCCAAGGACCCAAGAAAAATGGGTACCAAAACCCCCACCCCATGTTTTTGATATAGGTGAGGGCTCTCACAAGACGTGAGAGATTTGGTGCCTTGGTGGTGATTGCATGGACTTGATGGACATACTTTTGGGATGCATCACTATCAAGGAGCTTTGGTGGAAAGACCACCATTTTTAGAGCTTTGGAGTTGGTATCAATCTCTAAACTCCTAGTTTTTTATGTACATGCTTTTAATTTCATATATCATATAGCATGTTCATGTTTTAGGTTTTGTGCTTCATGTGGTATTTACATGCTTAGATGTAGAATGTGTCAAACTTGCATTTATACATATATGAATAGTGAACTACAATTGACTCATATATATTTGAACTTCATGCTCATTTGTATCCACTATATGCATATTGATTGTTATTCATTTTTGCATATTTTACCACATCCATACCATGCATATTGCAAATAAAAATGTGATTTTTAATCCTTCTCTCTCTATTTTTGCAGGTCCATATTCTAATTGAGAAAAGGCCCAAAATCCCTTTAATTATCAAAAATTAAAGGAAAATAAATCAAAGCCCAAAGAGAGCCCAAAAGTTGAGGCCAGGATCTGGAGAAATCCACGCGCCAATTCAAACTTCCAGAAGGACCACGTGGCTAACAACCTACGAGATACGCGCAACAGAAATCTCGGCCTCAACGGCCTTGTAACTGCCGCATATCCACAGCAACTGCCGCAGATCTGCGGCAGTTACAAGGCTGTTGAGCCCGAGATTTTCTCCAACAACTTGGGTTCTAGAGACTTCTCTCTGAGGCTATAAATACACCACCAGGGCCTTCGCAGGACAGAAGAGGAGGAGAGAGGAGAGATTAGAGGATAGAGCTTGTATTTTGTAGGTTTTTTTCTCTTGGATTTTTGTTGCTCTAGTTCTTCTTCTTCCTCCTAGAAATTCTGCAAGAGAGAGATTGTGAGAGAGAGAGCTTGTGTAAATCAAGGTGTGACAACTTGTGAAGCAAGGTTTAATCCAATCTCTTTTCTCTACTTGAGCATTTTCTAGTACTTTACTTGCATTCTTTAATTCAAGCTTTACTTTCATTGCACTCTTATTCATGAATTGCTTTTTTTCTTGTAATGGCTAGTAGCTAATTTCTTCTAACATGACTAGCTAACAACTAATCTTGCTTAACTTCTAACTCTTGGGTGAATGCAAATTCTTCATCTTGCAATTGTTGAGTCTTCTTCATCCCCGATGGGTTACTTTCATGCTTGGCAATTTCTTGTTGTAATTCTCCATATGATTCATGTGTGCCTCATTTAGAGCCTTGTCTTTAGAACAAGTGCCTTGATGGAACATGGAGATGGATCACCAACCATATGCTATTTGTTGTACAACTTCTTTACTTCAATTAATGAATGTTGTATCTTCTTCCTTAGCATCCCTTGAGTGGCAACTCTTTTGATTCCACCATTGAAAGTCTATCTTGAAGGCCTATGACATCAATGAGGCTACAAGACAATTCCAAGAAGATCACCCGTCAATCAAGTGGGAAAGTAACTAGACCAACACGCAAGACAAACATATGCCGATGAATCAACATGAGGCAAGCATCACCCTAACGGAGATTAGTAAGTTAGCAAGTTAGTAATGTTAGCTAGTCATGGCCTTTCTCATCTAAAAGTCTTCTACAAGTTTTCATTCTTTTAGTATTAATTCCAAAGCAAATCTTGTCTTCGATTCTTTTCATTTTATTTCCATAGTTTTCATTTCATGTACAAACCAACCACCAATTCTTTCATTTCTTTTTCCATGTCTTTTGCATTCTTTTAAAACAAAGAAGAACTTTCGTTTTCTATCTTCACATTAAACCGTAAAGCTTCCATCGTGAGCTCTTCTTGTGGATTCGACCCGTATAGCTTGTGCTACTACGGTGATTTGGAAAGGATACATCAATCATTTTAAATACATTGTGGAGTGATCAAGCACCTAAGGTTGACTCTAAACCTTCTCTCTTTTATTGAATATTTGTGCAATCTACCACACTATCCTTTTCCTAATCACATATGTATAGACTAGTTTTGATGATTCTCTTTTATACATGTTTTTGCCTATTTTTATGCTTTACTTCATGTATATGTATTTTTAATTCAAATCTAATAAATATACATGTATACCCGTGAGTCTCTTGCCTTTATACAAATACCCTAATAGACTCTTTTATGTTTGGGATATGTATGTGTATTGTTAGGATTAGATAAATCATACATATGCCTAGAAGTGTATTATTTTTTTAAGAAAAATAAATTTTCATGTTTTATAAAATGTTATTCATCTTATTGAGCTTCAATGTCTATTTTCATGAAAATGCTATTTACATGACTCTTGTACACTCACATTTTATTCATTTTGTCATGACCTTATTTCATGAACATCTTTTTATGAGCCTTATAGATCTGGAGTGTCAATTCTTGTATTAGTATGATTCATGAAATACATATGCTTTGATTTCATGTTTTTGAAGGATCTTTAACTAGTTTTTCAAAAATTATTTTAACTAGTTAATTGTTCTTCATTTGGTAGAGTTTTTCAAACAAAGCTTATTTTTCAAATCTATTTTTGAAAACCCCTACCATCTATGGGAGGATAGATGGGCGTGTATGCCTTGTAAGCTTTATTGACAAATCTTTTATCTTGAGCATATGAAGGGTGGTAGGTTATGAGATATACACTTGATCTATTGTTATGTCAATTGGTATCATTGGATTCTTTCAATTGGTATCTAAATTGATAATTTTTGTATATACTCATATTTTTGTTTTCTTATATATGTATGTATCAATTTCAATTGGTATACTTATCTCATACATATATATGATTTCATGTGCTTAACTTACAATTGGCTCACATTTTTAAAAGCACAAAGTTTATGATGAAAATAAAAATTTTTGATCATTATGTTTACTATTGGTATCAATATGCTTCAACTTCATATTTGTTAAATTTCAATTGGTATCAATATGTTTTGTAATAATGACTATTTTCAATTTGGTATCTTAAAAATTTGTTTGTTTTACAAGAGCTCTGATACCTTTAAAAATTTTGTTTAAGAAAAATTAAAAAAAAATGTTTTGATATGTATTTCCTATATGCAAGGAGAGCTTAACATCTCTTCTACATATAGATTCATGTTGAGTATATTATAAATTGAGGAGCTTGACAACTCTTCTTTATATGATATATGTGTGTAGGGGAGCTTCACATCTCCTCTTATGCATTACATAATATGTGTTATGTGAGTTAGGGCTTGTCATCCCTTCTTCATGTAATGCATATGTGTAGGGAAGCTAACTTAGCGTCTTCCTCTTCATGAATGTATATCGCATATAAATCTTTATTGATTGATTTGTATTACCCCTTCTTGATCTCTTTGTTTTTGACAAAAAGGGGGAAGAAAAATTTGTTTGTTTTGATTTTACTTTGAACCCTTTGTTGATGATTGACAAAAAGGGGAGAAAGATTTTGAGTTTATATGCATACTTGTGTTTAGTTTTATCATGCATACCAAATAAACATGTTTATGTGCTTCATTGCCATATCTTATTATTTATGTCTATGCATGAGTTAAGGGGGAGCTTCTTTGAAGCTTTACTTTAATCCATGCATATATAACTTCATGAGTTTTGTCATCATCAAAAAGGGGGAGATTGATGGCCCAAAGGCCTATCACCCTAGTTTTGATGATGATCAACTCATGAAGTTATGTTTACTAATGATCTTGTGTTTAATTAGTGACAGATTCATTATCAAGATCTTAGTAGGTGCATAGCTCAACAAAGGATAAAATATCAAGATTTGAAGCTAGCACGGTGTGATCCAAGGAGCTTTTGGATCAAGCTTGGACCAAGTCAAGAAGATGAGAAGCCTTCAAGTGAAGACTTCAAGAAAATGAAGACTTGTGTCTAGGTATAAGATTTTGTTTTTGTTTTAGAGTAAAATGTAAAGGATAGAATAGTGGTGGATTGCTCAAGTAGATATCACACACACACTCTTAAATTTGTTGTCTTTTCATAAAAGAATTTTCAGTTTAGAAAAGACTTTCATTTTGGAAAAATATCAAGTTTGGTTTTTGGTGTTTCTCATATACTTATCTTTTAACCAAAACCAAGTTTAGAGCTTTATAACAAAAACATAGATATTTCATTATGATTGTGTAGTGGATCATATCCATACACACTATGCCTTAAAAGTATATCTTGTTTTTGTATTTGATGAAGATTTGGAAAAATATGTTTTGGAAAATATTGTTTTGGAAAAACAGTTTTTATCATGAGCCAAATATTTTCAAGTTACAAAAATAGTCCAATCTTTTATAACATGCCTTGATTTTGTGCAAGCATGTTTGATTATCAAAGTATATTGGTTAAACTATTTTTGTAGATTTTTATGTATTTTATGGGATTTTATTTGAGCCAAAAAGACTACTTTTTGATCCCAGAAAACTGTTTCAGGCTTCGGATAAGTCGACTTACTACATTTGTAGTCGACTAATCCTGGAGTCGGCCGACCGGACCGGTCGACCGACGTGCACAGATGTGCACGCCTTTGTGCACTGGAGGACGGCCGACCGTACGGGTCGACCGCTCCAGAGAGCAGAGCTCTCTGGAAAGTTCGGCCGACCGTACGGGTCGACCGACAGAGAGTTGGACTCTCAGCTCCAGTGGGTCGGTCGACCCAGGCGGTCGACTGTGGCTCCAACGGTCGGATTTCTGACCGTTGGCGGTCGACCGCACGGGTCGACCGGCAGCTCTGACAGACTCCAACGGCTATATTTTTCTGGCCTAAAAATTTGGGGGTTTGGTCATTGTTTTGAGCTAAGATTTTAGGAGAGCTTTGAGCCAGTTTTTCCCATTCTTTTAAAAGGGTTTTCTCCACATATTTGAGTGCAAATATTTCCTATCTAAAGGGAAGATTTTACCAAGAGTGTTTTAAGTGATTCTTTGAGTTTTTCCTCCACCACTCTCATCCTTGTTTTTCTCACACCACACTTGAGCTATCCATTGATTATTCATCCTATAGGTGTGTTGTAGTGAGATTGTTTTTTAGGTGATCAAAGTGTTGTGATCACCAAAGACTTCATTTGTTACTTTGAGGAGGCGGACGTGTGTGTCCGCGTTGTTTTGAGTTCGGTTGCGGACTCGGTGGTTTGAGGTGCGGCCTCGGCGAGCTAGTGAGCTTGCGGTGTGTATGGGACTAGAGAGTCCGAGGGCTTGTAGGTGTTGCGGCACCGAGGAGAGATCCATTGGGATCTTGCATAGTGGAAATCCTTCGTGTGTCGAAGGCGGGGATGTAGAGCAAGTGTGCTCGAACCTCGAAACATACCCTTGTGTTTGCGATTGCTCACTCTCTCTCTCTTTGTCTCTTTTATATCTTGCATGTGTTTATTGTTCATCTTTATATGCTAGATATACATTGTGTGCTTAATTGATATACTTGCGTGGGATTGTTGCTAACACTTGTATTCAACCAAGAGAGCCAACGCGGCACCTCAACCCATTCAAGGGGAATCTAGAGGAGTTTGTCCAGAGCCCTTCACGGGGAATTCGGCAACACTCTTGTGTTATACATAGTGTTTAGTGTAAAAGTTTTAATTAGGTCATAATTTCTTTTTGCTTCCGCATTATTTGCATCATTCATCATTAAGTGACCATTAGATTAGCCATCACCTATTCACCCCCCCTCTAGGTGAACCTTCATAAACTTCTCAATAGAAGAAAATTGGTGATCTACACTTAATCACAAATGGCTCACAAGCACAATCCTATAACTAAGATGAGAAGGTGAAACTCTTTGGTTGTGTAGTGAAAATAGCTTGTAGAGATGTAGAGAGAAGGCCCAAGCTAAAAATCAAGAATGTAAAAATTTTGGCTCAAACAAAAATCTTTAAGAAAAAACTAAATCTTGAAGTAAACTTGTAAAAACTTGATCTAAACTTTAGAAATCTTGTTGTTGAGTTTTTCTACAGCCGCACTATTTATAGGGGATGAAAACATGAGTAGAAAAACTCAAAAGAGCTGTTGGAAAAAGACCAGAAAAAGACAAAACAGAATATAGCCATTAGGAAGAAATCCAGAAGAAAAGTCTTCTGTCGGTCAACCAGCCGGTCGACCGCCAACGGTCAGATTTCTGACTGTTAGGGATAGCGGTCGACTGGTCGGTCGACCATTGTTCTCAAGGAGAGAGCTAAACTCTATATCGGTCGACCAGGGCGGTCGACCGAACCCAACCAGAGCAAAGCTCTTGCAGTCGGTCGACCTCCAGGTCGACCGAAGTTCACAAATGCACTTGGTGCATATCAGTCGACCGCTCGGTCGACCGACAATGGGCCAAAGGCAAAGTATTGAAATCTTTTTGAAACCATTCTTTTTCTGATAAAATAACTTTTGATCTTTAAATACAAAATATAGTTTTAGGGACTTGTAGAAGCAGTGTGTGATATGAATCAACACAAAACAAAGTTAGAACCATATTTTGTATAAACACTTTTTTAAATCGAGAACCCAGTTTTTCTGAAACTTGTTTTTCTGAAACTCAATTTTGAAAACGATAAAGAGTATAGTTATGAACTCTTATTGAAAACACATTGGAGTATGAAATAGTGTTGTGTGTGCACGCGCGCATGCGCCAATCCCAAAAGCTATCAACCTATATCATCTTAATTTTAACAAACGATTACAAATCCTATCTAAAATACAAAAAGTAAAAAATACAAATCTTGATAGAGCCTTCTCTAGTATACTTGATCCTTGAGCTCTTCTGTTTGCTCTGGGATTTACATCTTCTTAGCTTTCAAATGTGTGAGTCTTGTGATGGAGCCAAATGTAACAACTAATTAACCTGAAACTTTGTTAAACAAAATTATTAAAAACATAACTATATATATTTTGTTATCATCAAAACTAGGGCTAATGGTCTTCGGGCCAACAATCTCTCTCTTCTTAATGATGACAATACAAATGAAGTTATCACAAATAATTTGGGAAGAAACTTCAAGCGAAGCTCCCCTAAACACATGTGTATATATCAAAATGTGACATATAAGTTAGATACATTAATAAAAGCATATGAATATGATATGTCAATCAAACTCTATGTAACCCATCTATGCATACCAAGAATATAGAATTACAATGGTGTATGCACAAACGGTTTCCTCTAACCAACCAATAACCTCTAACCTCCAAAACAAGTGGTAGATAGTTGATTTATAAAGGGTACATAAAAATATAAATATACCACATGCCATACACAGAAGATATATATCAAATATATCAAGAGAAAGAAAGAGATACATAACTTCCTAAAGACAATAGTGATATCATAAAATAAACTTGTCCATACAGAGGTTCATGCCAATCTCAAAACAAGTTGCATAACACAAAATAAGTATTGCAATGTAAAAACAAATGTCCAACAAATACTACATGTCCACAAAATAAAAGGTACATAAATAAAAACTCAAATAAAAACAAAACACCCTAGATAACTCCCAAGATAACTCTATAGAATCTTTCTCCATTTTATTATCAATAAAAGGGATCATTCCTCCTAAAAGTCGGGATCTTCAGAAGGAGCAGGTGCCTCGGAAGGAGCTGGAGGAGGTACCTAAGTATCAAATGGAGGACCTGATGTAGGAAGGGCAGCGAGTGGCCTCTCGGAAGTGGAACAGACCAAGTGTTCCTACTGTAGGTCTCATCGACATAAGTTTGAAGATAGCGAATAGAAGCGCAGATGTACTGCAAGAATTATCAACTATTTGCTTCATCCTTTGAAAATTTACAGTCATCTTCAGGTCATGCTCCCGAAGTTGAGCAGAGAGAGCTGAGTATGGATCAAAAGAGGCTTAAGAGACTGAAGAGGATTCAGGGACAACAGCAGGAATGATAGGAGGGGGCTGACGAGCAGGAACACGCCCCCTAACACGCATCCTCTTTAGGAGAGTGTTATTGATATCAACTTACGGTTCGATGGACCGTTCAGTAGAGAGCAAATTTTAGTTGTTTAACGAGGCGGGTAATGAGTATCACAAATGGCAAGTGCCGGTTTGGGATCAGGAGGTGCTCAAAATCCATGTAATAGATGATGAGCTTAGAAATATTAACCCTAATGCCTTTCAGAAGGCAATAGATCAAGAGGGGAGCAGAACCCTGTGCATGAATATATTCTCCTGATTTTGACAAGAGATTATAGAACACGATTTTGGTTAGGATTTGGGCGGTGAGTGTATAATACTTCGCTTCCTCATTCCTAACTAAAGCGGGGTTGTCATCATCATGAAGTAGAAGAGATGCGGTGTGGGCAGATTCACCGTCATTATATTCAAACTCATGTAGATCAACATTGTAAATATCTACACCCTTACAGGAGAGGTGTAGCAGCAGATGGGCAATAAATCTAGAGAAACATTTATGTCCTTGCCCAGAACCCTAGATCTGACGTGATTATTTTGGAAAGTCAGATTAGAGTAAAAATAGTACACAAGCTCAGGATAAACTAGTTCCTTAATGGTAACAAGATGTTTAAGAGAGCTTGTGTTCAAGATGCCAGCTAGATTCAGGTGTTCAAAATCGACGAAAACAGTTCTACCAGAGATAACATGTTTATTATGAATTATTGAAAATCTGTGAGAAGCATTTTGAGAAATAAAAGGGTTAGAGGATGGTTCAGGTTGTTTACCCTTCTCAGATCTAGCCCTTTTTGATATGATGGAGATGATAAACAAAGATTTGGCACAAAATATAGAAAGATTTTCAAGAAAAAACTATGAAATCAAGAAGATTTAGAGAGATGAGAGATTATACCTTGAAAAATCTAAAAATCTCCTTGACATCAAACAGATCTGGAGTGCTGAGGAGAGATCCAACCAAGTTTAGGGTTTGATTTGAAATTAGAGGTGATTTGGGAGGATTAGAGTGAAGGGGTGAAGGAAAATAGGGAGGAGGAAGAGAGAGTGACGGTGGAGGAAGAGAAATGAGAGAAAAATTATGTTTTTAGGGTTTAGAAAACAGGTAAAACACAGCCGACCCGACTCACGGTCGACCGGCGTCTAACCGAGAGCAACTCGGTTATAGTCGGTCGACCGGTCGGTCGACCGGCTTTAAGCCATTTTCTTTTGTATAACAGGCCACTTCAGTCGATCGCCAGGTCGACCAGAACTATTCAAGGTCAACTCGGCTACCAGTCAGTCGACCGGGTTAACCCTAAAAACAGTTTTAAAAAATAGGATTTTAGGCCTTTTGAAAATTATTTTTACTTACATATTATTATACATAAAACACCAAAAGTCGTATAGGCATGCAAAAAAAACACATGAAAATGATATCAAAAAAATTTATTTTATTTTTATTATTTTTATTATATTAACAATATATTTTTCAATAATTAACTCATATATTAAGCTATTAAAAACAAGATATTGAGACTGAATACCCTTAACGGGTTCTGAACTTCTCCTCATCATTCGTTTAGATAAGAGTTGAAGCGCACAATTGCTATCTTGATTTATTACTTAAATATGGTTTAAATACAATACCCAAATACAAGATAGATGCATATATATATATATATATTATATAATATATATATATATATATATATATATATATATATATATATATATATATATATATATATATATATATATATATATATATATATAGACACACACACACACACATATCCAAAGATATCTATCAACCAAGTGAGTATGGGAAAATACTCCACACATGGGCAAACAAATCATGAGCTAGTATAGAATAAAAGTAAAGTTAACAAAATAGCTCAAATATAGGCAAGCTACAAAAATAAAAATAGGCATGTATTCACAACTAAAGCATATTATCAAAAAAAGAAAAACTAGCTAATTCTATGCATGTATATATCTAGTTAGAAATGAAATTTTCAAGTGGAGAAGTTACCTAACCATGGGTAACCTTCAAATAGGTGCCTCTTGATAGCGATGCAATGTGATGGTTGATCCTTTGAGCTTCGATACATCCGCCACCAAGGCACCATCTTCCTTTAAGTCTTGGAGGACGATGACACACCTACATCAATCAAGTTTGGTGTGTTTTTTGGTACCAAAATCTTTTTGGGTTCTATAAGGTTAGTGCTTTCTCGAACCTAAATATTTTTATTTAACATATTTAACTTAGCATGATAAAATTTTGCTAAATGGTCTTTGCGGCTGCAATGTGCACATGTGTACACTTCACCATACATGAAGCATGCTTATGTTGATGTGTGTGTGCATGTGCATGTGCATGTTGTGCATGTTTTTCATGATGTGTGTTAGATGAATGAGAAATATATTTCTTTGAGTTTTTTCCTTTAGAAACATAGAAGCAAATTTGTTCATGTCAAAAGCACACTTTTTCAAAGTGGTATCCAAAACATCAATACATTTTTGGATATCCAAAAAGTCATTTTTATTAAAAGTAATATTAGGGCTTTTACCCTTACAAACAAGTTTGTATTTATCAAAATCCTTTTTCATTTTCTCAAAAGAAATGGATAAGTCATTTTTCTCTTTTAACAATAATTCTAGCTTATTCTTTAGAAAATCATTTTTCTTTCAATTTTTTATTTTGTGCAAGAGATATTTCATATTTATTTTGTAATTCTTCAAAAATTATGAAAGTTCATCTATAGCTAAATCATTATCTTCCAATGAGGTTTCGAGATTATCATGGAAGCTTCCTTTCCGTTTGCCATGATGCAAACGTGTGCGGCATCAATTTTCTCTTCGGATTCCATTTTCGAATCATTCCACGTGGCTACCATCGTCTTCTTCTTCTTATGCACGTTCTTGGAGGTAGTGACTTGAAGTGAGGGGCAATTCGCAATTAGATGGCCCGTCTTCTTGCAATGAAAGTAAGGACCCATCTCCTCCTTCTTTTCAAATCTTCCTTGATGTCTTCCTGTTTGGAAGTCGCTTTGTCTTCCCTTCTTGTAAATATTCTGCCCACTTTTCTAATGAGCATGGCAAAGTCCTTATCATCAACTTCTAACGATTCTTCTTCATCAAAGGATGATGGAGTAGCCTTGAAAGCTATCGCTTTCTTCTTTGGGGTCTCCCTTTCTTCTCTTACCTCATTTCCATCTCATGGGTTTTAAAATTTTCAACGAAGCTGGAGAAGTCCATCTCCTCTCTCTCTTTGAGCTCCTTGAGGGTTGTTGCCTTGACTTCCCAAGCTTTGGGAAGAGCTCTAATGACCTTCCGGATCTTTGGTCATTGTGATTGAGTTGGAACCTGCACATAGAAAATACAGAATTTCAGAACTTTATAACAGTAGTGTAAGGTACTCAATACTACCGCAATAGCAAGTGGTTATGCGGGTCGTGATCCTCAAGGAGGGACTAGCGATGAAAACTTTTTACAAGTTCTCTTTTAAGTTACAAAAAATAGTTAAAGTTCTTCTTTTAGTTCTTGAAAAGAAAAAGAAAATAGGTTATGTTAAATTGTGAAAGTGGTAGATTGAAGGAGATGGTGATTTTGTACAAAGAAAGTGAAAAATAGTAGAGATTTGGTGATGGAGGTGATTTAAATTAGAAATTAAAAGAAAAGAA
The DNA here is from genome assembly GCA_038442645.1 of Agave tequilana. Taxonomy (NCBI): domain Eukaryota; kingdom Viridiplantae; phylum Streptophyta; class Magnoliopsida; order Asparagales; family Asparagaceae; genus Agave; species Agave tequilana. The sequence continues at coordinate 127,715 of JAVJIF010010569.1, forward strand.
AGAAAACCTAAAAGAAATACTCACCTTTTTCCGGTTGATGACTTACCTGAGATCCTTACATGTTTACCTTGATCTGGAGGCGACCAGCGCATAATTCAGTCCCAATTCACATTACATCATTAAGGCTTCTTCGAGCAAGTATGAAATGATACAAATATAGGGAAGAATCCATTATCATGAGCTATCGATGGCACTCGCTAAGGCAAGACAATACCGATGCTATTTGACTCGCTTGGACTATCTTCAAAATCGAAAAAGGAAGAGTAGAAAGAAGAAGAAGAAAATGAAAATAAAGAAGAACGTAAAAAAGTTCCATTTTTATTGCTTACAGAAATATGATGGAAGAAAGGAGGAGGTTACATTGGTGTCACTCTCAATATAAATCTCTCTCTTACTTACATAAATCTTAGTCTAACCTATGCTTATAAAGAAATAAAAATTACATAAAATAAAAATAAAAACTTGTTGGCCCAAAGGCCTTCCACCCTAGTTTTGATGATGATTAACTCATGTAGTTATGTTTACTAATAATCTTATGATTTTAGTTTCAGAGCATGTATCAAGATATTAGTTGATGATTAGCTTCAACAAAGGAGTTTTTGGAGCTTTTCATAGTGACTCCGGTGCCCGAGCTTCAAGATCACTCATTTACACTCGGTGGATCAAGTTTTGGGACTGATTGAGATTTTAAGAATAAAAAGAATTAAAGTTCAGATTTCTTAGTCTCAATGCGAATCCGCTGTAGCAAGGGCTCAAGCGGGTCGTGATCCTCAGGGAAGGATGCGATGCAAGCTTTTCGACCCGATTCCTCTTTAACTTCAAAATAAGAGAAGAAGTGATTAGATTTGAGATATATGATATGAAAGATGTGGCTTTGCTGATCTTCTACCACAACCCTATTGCAAGTTAAGGAGATTGATCATCACATTGAAGTATATGTAATTTACCCTAGGTTTTTAAAACTAATTCAAGCAAGAAAAACCAATACTAGACTCTAACAAAGTTACATTACTTAAAAACCAAACTATGGTTCATCCTAACATCTAGGTACAGCTTAATAGAAGATTAATCTTAAAGTTAGGCTGTCCTAGTTCTTAAGTTTGAAGTCATGAAGGGTCTTTTTAATATGCATCCTAGATTAAGAAGTCTAGTTATTTGTTTGATCTTCAAGAAAAGTTATTATTAAACCTAGGGTTTCTAGAGATGTCCTCAATCCGATCAAATCTTAACAGCTCTAGGGTTGCTTTAAGAATCTCAGCAAACCACTAAAGGAAATTAGTTCATCATCATTCTTTTTTTTTTTTCAATTTATTTATTTATTTTTTATTTTATTTAATATGAAAGATTGCAAAGAAGCAAAGAAAAAGAAAACCAGAAGAGATCACAGATTAAAAAGAAAACCAGAGAGATCACAAAATAAAATTAAAAATAGCAGAAAATTAAATAGGAAAAAGGTAACCTTTATTCGATGAACGTCTCCCAAATACAAGCTCCTTCTTCCACAATGTGCTTGAAATAAAAATTACAACTTGCTTGAAATTTAAAGAGAAATAGCTAAAAGAAAACCCTAATACGTTTCTGGATGCCCCCTCTGTTGCGCCTGCAGGGATATTTATAGGTGCAGAAGGCCGAAGAGTCCTGGATAAACCTGCCCACAAAAACTGGAAACTGATCTCATCTAAATTGCCGCAAAATCCTGGTTTTTGCCGCAATTTTGCGGCAAAACTGGCTCTTCTGGCCACGCGCTTTGGCGTGTGGCCTCTCCCGATCCGTTCATCTGGGCGTTTGCTTCTGGAAGTGTGATCCTGGCTCTTCATCTTGAGATTTCGAGATAACTTAGAAATCAAGTTACCTTGATCTCAAATATCCCAAATCTTTTATCCACGAATTTCCTTCTTATCTTTGGCTTTTATGCTCATCATGCAAGAGTTTAGGGTTGGGTAGAATTCTATCCTTCCGCATCTTTAATAATTGCAACTTTAGCCCTTGTATATTTGCACTTTGACAATTGATATTTGCGCTTTTGCACCTGGGCTTCAAACATGGGCTTGGATCTGGGCTTTTGGGCTCTTTTAAGCTTTATTTATTATTAAAATAATAATTCGAGTCCTGCACACATTAAATAACAAAATATTAATAAATGTGCATTATAATATGAATAAATGTGCAAATGTGATGGTAAATATGATGACAATTATGCATTTTTTACTACTAATCAGGGACCAAGCCGACTTGAAGATGAAGATCGTCAAGAAGACTTAGGTATCTTAGTTTAGTTTAGTGTGTTTAGATTCATTTGTAAAGCTTAGTATAGTTGATATGCTCAAGTGCACAACACACACAAGTTTATGTTTGGATATTTGATTTTTCGGTTTTTAGTTTAACCGATATTTGTTTTCATGAATAGATTGATCAAAACAAGTTTAAATAGTTTATATGTATAATAGATGTATTCTAGTTATACATGCATGCTTAAACATCTTAAACAAACTTATTTTGACTTTCCTATTCATGTATTGAAAAATTCAAGTTTGATAAAAATACAAGTTTTAGTTTTTGGTAAAAATGTTAAGACACAAAAATAGTTCAAATTGCTTGATAATTGAGTTGAAATTTTTATCACATTTTTACATATCAATGCAAAATGATAAAACTATTTTTGGGTATTTTTACAAGACTTAAAAGAATTTTTAGAAATATTTTAACATGTGTTTTCTGTCCCTGAACAGTGGCTGACAGGCCAGAACGGCCGACCGCACGGGTCGACCGTATCAAGGGCCGATTGACCCTTGCGGTCGACCGATGTGCACAAGCCTGTGCACGTTTGGCAGACACAGGGACGGTCGGCCGACCTGATCTGATAGCAGTGCTCTCTGTTTATTTCGGTCGGCCGGGCGGTCGGCCGGGTTGCCCCAACGGTCACATTTCTGACCGTTGGCGGTCGGTCGGGCCGGCCGACCGGTAGCCTGTCAGGCTGCCAGATCAGCCAACGGCTAGTTTTGTTTTGGGGCTATAAATACCCCATCTCTTCATGGTTTTAGATAAGATTTTCTAGAGCAAAAATTCTCAGTTTTCTGAAGTGTTTTTACAAGTTTTCAAAAGAGTTTTAAGTGCCAAAAGATCCATCTTATTTGTTTTAAGTGTTTTGTTATTTTCAAAGAAAATAGGTTTTTGGAAATTGGTTTATTGTTCTTCATTTCAATATCTATTTGGTATTTTTCCAAGAGTTTTTCTTTGATCAAAACACTTGTTTTTCACACTTGAGCTTATCTTCTATCCTATTCTATTTAGGATCTTTTGTTTGTGAAAAAGAGATTGTTTGAGATTGTTGAGCCTCCAAGTTGTAAACCCTCCTTTTATTTGTGTATCCCTCTTTGGTAGAGGTTGATCGGAGTGGTATTGGTTTGGATCCCTCTTCGGTAGAGGTGATTGTTGTTGTATTGGCTACGGGCCTACCCCTCGGTTGTGAGGCGGTGTTTGAGAGAGGAGTTCGGTACTCCCTTTGTTGTAACAAATCCTCTTCGGTAGAGGTTTCCTCGGTGGGAGTATAGTGGATTAGAAATCCTTCTCGGTGAAGGCGGGGATGTAGAGCTAGGGGCTCGAACCTCGAAACATATCTTGGCTTTTGCGTTTGATCCATTGTCTCTCAACTCTCTCTCTCTCTCTTACATTTATGCAAAGCATCATTCTTCATTCATATCATTCATATTGCTTGTGTTGCCTTGCATTATTTCATATTGCTTATCATCCTTATATGCTTGGCTTGTTTGTGTGTGCCTCACTTGTACTTAACCACAAGAGCTTCACATAGCACCTCAACCCATTCAAGGGGAATCAAGAAGAGTTAGTCCAGAGCCTTTCACGGGGAATTCGGCTACACTCTTGTGTTGTACATAGTGTTTAGTGTTATAGTTTTTAGTTTGGTTATCATAGTTTACACTTCCGCATTATTTGGCATTAAGTGACCATTAGATTAGCCATCACCTATTCACCCCCCCCTCTAGGTGAACCTTCAAAACCTACACTAAAAAGAATGAAAAGTGGCCTAAGAATCTATCTCAGCCTTATCGTTCCTCTGCCTCTGATGTGTTGGGTATTTATAGGATAGAAATGGATAAAAAAAACAAGTCTAAAGATAGGAGAGCTGGTTATTTCTAAATTTGAATCCTCCCTTATCTCCAAACTTGATTTGATGTGGATATTCAATTCTGATCTGCAGCTTGTTGGCATGTTGATTCCTGAATATAACTTATCATATGATAGAATTAGAAACAGTGATCAACATAAGAGTTGTAGCCCTTTAAGTCTTCTTTTAGATCATCTTGAATTATCAGATTTGAGTTGAAGTAGAGAAAGTTATAATTCAAATAGTAAGATGTATCCAGTCTGAATCTGAGTCTAAATTGCTTCATCTCATCCATTGATCTTCTCTCTATCCATTTATCCCTTTGAGTTTTAAATTTTAGTTTTAGATTTGACGATCTATCTCTTTATCCTTAGTGAAGCAGATAGGGTCATCTTCTGATCTATTTTCCTTTGAATTTGAATGATATTATCTCATCTGATATACCCGGTCTTCAGATAAGATGGCATTTAGAACCTCTGAATTTGAATTGATCCTCTTTCTTTTGAACTTTTGAATTTAATTGGATAAATCTGTCTATCTCTCTTTTTTCTTCCTTAATTACCCTACACGCCATTAACCATGAATACATTAATAGCAGAGTTTTATTTAAATAAAATGTAGAAATGTGACACATATGATATGAAAATATGCAACACACGTGTATGATCACATTGTCAATGGTGTCACCTAAAGAAGATAAACCATTAGTGATTTTGGTGAACCTAGTGAGCATCTCATCGATACTTCCCTTTCAAGCAATAAAAATTCTCACATTGAGAATGGAGCAAGTCAACTTTAGATCTCTTGACTTGCGACTTCTGAGTAATGATAAGATCATTCCAAACCTCATAAGCGGATTTGCAATTAATTATACGAGAAAGACCAACATCATTTAATGCTTGTGTAAGTGCATATTGGGCTTTAGCATTGGCCTCATAGTCCTTAGCGGTAGCTTCGGAGCATGTATCCTCATCATCATGAGGTTCAACAAATTCTTTAGTAATGGCCTTGGCAACTCTAACTCTTAGGAACTTAAGGAATAAGTTCATTTTGACCTTCCAAATGGGGAAGTTCAACTCATCAAATTTGGATGGGGACTTAATGCTAGAGAAGTCGTGTGATGCCATAAAAATAAGTATAAGTGCACAAACAAATAACAAATGCAACAAATGAATATAGCCAAATGAAACGATCTTCCTAAGGTGGTTAAACCAAAACTAGGGTTAGGCTCTGATACCAATTGTAAACACGTAGAGGGGGGTGAATAGGTGATGGCTATACTAAAAGACAAATAATGCGGAATAAAAATTTACTTGCTAGCAACCTAGCAAATACCAAGCACAACTTAAAAAATACTCGCAAATAAGCAAACAAAAGAGTGCAAGTAATTAAAGAGAGAGTAGAGTGAAGAGAGAAAGAGTGAGCAATCGCAAACACGATGATTTATTTCGAGGTTCGAGCCACTACTCTACGTCCCCGCTTTCAACACTATGAAGGATTTTCACTATGACCGATCTCACTAAATCATCAACTGTTACAAGTTCTCACTAGAACTCAATGGACTCACAAATCCTCTCTTGCGGTGTCACAATACCAACATAGTGCTCACTAACTCACTTGAGGTCGCAACCTCTACAACTTCTCAATAGAAGAAAATCGGTGATCTACACTTGATCACAAATGGCTCACAAGTACAATCCTATAACCAAGATGAGGTTGTGAAACTCTTTGAGACTGTTAAATAAAAATAGCTTGTAGAGATGTAGAGGGAAGGCTCAAGTTAAATATTAAGAATTTGAAAATTTTGGCTCAAAAAGAAATCTTTTAAAAAAAAAGCTAAATCTTGAAGTAAACTTGTAAAAACTTGATCTAAACTTTACAAATCATGTTGCTGAGTTTTCTACGATCCCACTATTTATATAGGATGAAAACATGAGTAGAAAACCCAACAGAACCGTTGGAAAAAAGCCCAGAAAAAGACAAAATAGAATATAGCCGTTGGGAAAAATACAGAAGAAAAGTCTTCTGTCGGTCGACCGACCGGTCGACCACCAACTGTCAGATTTTCTACCATTGGGGATAGCGGTCGACTGGTTGGTCGACCATTGTTCCCAACCAAAGAGCTAAACTCTATGTCGGTCTACCGGGGTCACAACCGAGAGCAAAGCTCTTGCAGTCGGTCGACCGCCCGATCGACCGAAGTGCACAAATGCACTTTGGTGCATGTCGGTCGATCGCTTGGTCGACTGATAGAGCAATCTTGCTCTGCCTGCAGTCGACCGGTCAGTCGACCGACAATGGGCCAAAGGTAAAGTATTGAAATCTTTTTGAAACCATTCTTTTTCTGACAAAATAACTTTTGATCTTTAAATATAAAATAGAGTTTTAGGGACTTGTAGAACCAGTGTGTGATAATGAATCAACACAAAATAAACTTAGAACCATATTTTGTGAAAACACTTTTCTAAATCGAAAACCCGATTTTTTCGAAACTTGTTTTTCCGAAACTCGATTTTGAAAATGATAAAGAGTATAGTTATTAACTCTTATTAAAAACACATAGGAGTATAAAATATGTGTGTGTATATCAATCCCAAAAGCTATCAACCTATATCATCTTGGTTTTAACAAATGATTATAAATCCTATCTAAAATACAAAAAGTAAAAATACAAATTTTGATATAGTCTTCTCTAGTATACTTGATCCTTGAGCTCTTCTATTTACTTAGGCTCTACGATCTACATCTTCTTGGCTTCTAATTGTATAAGTCTTGAGATGAAACCGAAATGCAACAAATAGTTAATCTGAAACTTTATTAAACAAAATTGTTAAAAACATAACTACATATGTTTTGTTATCATCAAAACTAGGGCTAATGGCCTTTGGGCCAACACAAGACCCATGAGCCAATAGGCTTACTTACTCGCATCTTTATCAGGACTTACCTATAGGTGTGTAGCTGTGAGGCCGCGACTATGGGATCAAGGCTGCTCCCTAGTAACACATATGAAAAGATACTTGCGCAAGGCCATTAACAGCGCAACCCGTTTAGAATTTTTTTGTAGCTATATTGTGTGCCATTTATAAAAATCTGATTAATGGGACTGGTTCAAGCGTAGTCCATCAAGTTCTCACTGATCTATACATTTCTCACTAAGTGAAGGTTCAAACTGAAAGGTACCAACACCTATTACATAATATAAAGGAACTAACAAATTTGTCTTTAAACATCTCTTAAATTTTTTAAGCTATTTCAAGTTTTAAGTTATGCGGGGGATTGTTGAAGTATTGTAATTTAAAACTTGATTTGAATTGCTATATTTTTTCACCTCATTTTTTTCTTTTATTTTTTGACTGTTTCTATTATGAAAGCTTGCAATTAATTATCAACTAATTTCAAATGTGGTCAACATGTAATTGCTAACCAATTAAATAAATTTCAAATGTGATCAACATGTAATTAATCAATTTTTAACCAATTAAACATATTTTAATTGTGGCTATCATGCAATCATGTAGGAGAGAGAAGATAAAAATGTATGATGGAGTTTTTTCAAGCTCATCAGAAAACTTAGTGCGGAGATCGGAAGCCAAAAGGAGTGAGAATGGCGCGAGAACAGAGCTTATATCAGGCCAGCAGCAGGGCCATTCGACCACCCGGTCAATCGGTGTGCACAAAGTAGGGCCGGTCAACCGCTCGGTCGACCGGTGTGCATAAACGTACACAGGGTAGCCCGGTCGACCGCCTGGTTAACCGTTCAAGGATAACGGTCGACCGTTCGGTTGACCGACTGACATGAAGAACTCTCAGTTGAACACGACTGACCGGTCGACCGGGTGCTTGGGTCGGTCGACCGACAAGCGTATCTGGGCGCGGATCTGTCTCTCCTTTTAGGATTCAGACTTTGTTTCTGAATTGGAGACGAATTCAATTGGGGTTTCCTAAATTCCTTGGTCTCTTTGGCTATAAATAAAGGGGCAGAGCCCTCTTGAATTGTATGTAAGGTACAAATTGTATTGATTGTTAAATCAATAAAATCTCTCTCCCTTGCCCCGAGGACGTAGGCAAATTGCCGAACCTCGTTAAATTGTGTTTGCTTTCTCTCTTGTTTCTTGTTCTTGTTATTCTTGGGGTACTTCTCTATTGCATCTATTGGATTCCTCGCTGGTTATTGCCTTGCGCGCAACAAGTGGTATCAGAGCATCCCAGCTTCGTCGTGGGATCGTGTGTTGATTCTAAGAGCATTGGTTGTTATTGTTGGCCCAAAGGCCTTCCACCCTAGTTTTGATGATGATTAACTCATGTAGTTATGTGTACTAATAATCTTGTGATTTTAATTTCAGATTATTAATCAAGTTATTAGTTGGTGATTAGCTTCAACAAGATTATTTGGAAGCTTTCACATGTTGATTCAAGAGCCCGAGCGTCAAAGATCATATATAGCACTTGCTCGGTGGATCAAGGAGTTTTGGATCGAGTCGGCTTGGAGATTGCGCTCTACAAGAAGACATCGGTACCATAGTTTATTTTGTGTTTAGATCCAAATTGTAAAGATTAGAATAGTATGATATGCTCAAGTTCACAACACACGTTTCATGTTTTGGTTTTCGATTTTTGGTCTAACCGATCTTGGTTTGCATGAATAGATATTATATCAAAATAAGTTTACATGGTTTAATGTATATATGATTTGTTCTATATACATGCATGCTTCAACTACTTAGACAAACTTACTTTGATATACCTATTCATGTGTTTTAGGTTTTGTGTTTTAACAAACTTATTTTTGAATTAATGACAAAAACATGGATATATATATGTTTCATGTATATAAGATTATATCCATATACATCATGCCTAAATGTTGTTTAATATCATGTTTTTGTATTTGGATAAGTTTTGGACAAAATGTATTTTCTATTCGAAAATCCAAGTTTTAGAAAATACAGTTTTGGTTTTTGGTAAAAATTATAAGACACAAAAATAGTTCATATTGATTGATATTTGAGCTAAACTTTTATCACATGTTATATATCAATGCAAAATGATAAAACTATTTTGGTGATTTTTAGGAGTGTTAAAAGATTTTTCAAAATATTTTTAAACTGTTTTTCTGACCCAGTTTTCTGTTCCAGGCTTCAACCAGTCGACTAGTCTTCTGACCAAGTCGACTTGGGATGAAGTCGGTGACCGGTTCGGTCGACCGACGTGCACAGATCTGTGCACGTTTGGTAGACACAGGGACGGTCGACCGTCACGGTCGACCAGGTCTGAGAGCAGAGCTCTCTGTTTGTTTGGGTCGACCGGGGCGGTCGACCGGTAGCTGGCAACGGGCAGAATTTGACCGTTGGACGGTCGACCGGAGCGGTCGACCGACAGTTCATTTTTGGCATTTTCTGCTGCCAACGGCTATATTTTTCTGGGGTCTATAAATACCCCATTCATAGCCTGTTTTCTCTAAGATTTTTTGTGCGAATTTTTCCTTACTCTCTGGTATTTTCACAGCAATCAAAAGAAGTTTTTGGATTCAAATTGAACAATCTATTTGGTGTTTTTGCTAGGGTTTGGAATATCAAAGAAAAGGGTTTTTGGAAAAAGAGTTTTGATTCATCTTCTATATCTTGGTTTCAGTTTTTCCCAAGGATTTTCTTTGTGATTTTGATTTCTATTCCATTGGTTTTCTCCACACTTGAGCAACATCTACTTTCTTATTCTATAGGATCTTTGTGTGGGAGAAAGAAATTGTTTGTGGTTGTTGTTTAGACCACCAAGTTAAAAACTCAATCTTTGCTTGGCTTTGTGTCTTGGGTTGTATCCCTCAAGTTGTGAGGTGATCCTTGTGTTTGCTTTATGCTAATCCCTCAAGTGGTGAGGTGATTGTTTTGTTGGATTGGAGCTTGCCTCAAGGAGGAGGTTGTGGTTGTAAAGAGAGGAGTTGGGTACTCCTTGTGAGAGTTCTTTGTGGACTAGCTAGTGGATTAGAAATCCTTCGTGTGTAGAAGGCGGGGATGTAGAGCTGGGTGCTCGAACCTCGAAACACATCTTGTTGTTTGCGCTTGATCCATTGACTCTCTCTCTCTCTATCTCTCTCTTTACTTTGTTCCTTGCAACTATTCATATTGTGCATTCAAAATTGCTTGGCTTGGTTGCGTGTGCATCACTTGTTGATTGCACTTGAGTGTATTGCATTAAGTTTTTAAATTCCGCATTGAGTTCATTAGATTAGCATAATCACCTATTCACCCCCCTCTAGGTGATTTTTCAATTGGTATCAGAGCCTACGCTCCTGATATTTAGGTTTAACCACCTAGGAGTGAGATCTTGGTTTGCTAATCTTCATTTGCATTTTCATTTGCACTCATTTAGTTTGCACTCATGGATAGCCCTCCTATGTTTGACCATTTTAGACTTGATACTTGGAAGGCCAATATGAGTAGCCATTTGAAAAGACTAGGACATCTAGTTTATCAAGCCTCCACTATGGAATCATTCCCTAATAGTAGCAAGCATAAAAAGCAAATGCATTAGCACTTAGAGCACTTAGATCATCTCTTAGTGAACATCTTTTACCGGTGTTTGATCGTTATGACTCGGCTTTTGCAGTTTGGAGCTTATTGACGTCTCCCGAACTTCCAAGGATTATCAACAAGATGAGGAGATCTAAGAGAGAAAAGTCCGAAGAGCATTGCCTCATGGTCTAAGGGAATAACTCCCTTGAGGTACAATCGGACACTCTATTAGATGATAGCTCTAGTTCCTATTGCTATGGATGTTTGGAAGTTCAATCTTTAAATTTGAAACTTGCTCAAAAGCTTGAAAATTTTGTGGAAAAACACAATCTTTTGAAAGAGGACAACCTTATTTTGAAAAATGAATTAAAGGATTTGTATTCTAATTTTGAATCGGTTTTGCAAGAGAAGGAAGAGATCACTAGTAAACGTGACTCACTAAGATCTCAACTAGACCTTGCCCTTAATGAGATTGAAGTTTTGAAAAACAAAAATGATTGTAATGATGTTGTGAAGCACAATAAGATTTTATCTTCAAAATTGAATTTTACTTTTAAAGATAACCTTTCCTTGAAAAATAAAATTGATTCTATCACTAAGGAACTTAATCTTATTTTAAAGAAAAATGAATCTTTGCAAATGAGATTGATATTCATGTTTGTCATGCTAGTGTGGCTTCTTGCTTTAGCACTCCTATTACATGCTCCACTTTATCTTCTAGTATTGAAAATGACATAAATGTTTTGAAGATGAGTGTTGATTGTTTGGGCTCCACTTTGAGCCAATGCACATTGAATCATTCACGTTTGGAAACCTTGGTTCGCAAGAAACAAGGTCCATCTTTGCATGCACACCCTACACGGCATACACATGCTTTCCACGGACACAACCATAACATGTATGCTCATGTGTACACATGTACACATTGTGGCCGAAAAGGTCATCTTGCTAGATTTTGTTATGATCGCTTACATATTGAAAATTTAGCAAATAATCTTGTTTGAGTTAGGAAAGATACTAACCCCTATGGACCCAAAAGAAAATGGGTACCAAAAACCACCTCCTTGACTTTTGATGTAGGTGGGAGCTCTCGCATCACGTGAGAGTATTGGTGCCTTGAGGTGGATGCGTTCTAAGCTTAAAAGAGAACCATTTGGATGCTTCACTCTCAAGGATTGGTGGGAGGACCACCGTGGTTTGGAGAACTAGAGATGCACCTTCATCGGTTTTGGTATCACTCTCTAACTCCCGTTTTTATTTGCATGCTTTTCATGTTCATCTATTCATAGCATGTCTTGTTTTATTGTTCATTATGCTTATGTCATGTTGATTAAATTAGTGTTATACATGTTTAGTTACTTGAGCACCCATATTTTATATGGATCTATATTTAGTGTTCTCACCTTGTTTAAACTAACATGTATGCCCTAGATCTAATGCACATGCATATGCATTATGACCATTTGGATGTTTATGATTGTATGATTTTTGTTTTGAATAATTAACATGTGTTATAATAGCTAAACAATGGTGATGTGTTTTATGATTTCTGTTTTTGCCACATGTTTTGATGTTTATAGACTATCATGTACTTCATGATTCTAATAGCATGTGGATTTTATTCATGATCATTTTTATGATTTTCATGTTGATTTATATCCCATTTTACGCTTAATGATTTGATTACTTGTTTAGATGTTAGTTTTCATTAAGACTAGAATTTATACTTGTACATGTAGTGGGACACAAATAAATCTTTATATATGTTTGTGCTTGGATGCTTGTTTGTACCCATTAAATGTGCTAGTATAGTCTAGTTTTGATGATTCATGCATTCTAACTTGTATTCCTCATATTGAATATGTTTCTTTGATCATGTGTTTTAACTTCATGTATATGTCTATCTTGTCCAAACTATTGATTATACATGTACATCCTTGAGCCAGGTGCCTTCATGCATATACTTTTGTAGACTCATTATGTTTAGGATATGTATGTATACTTTAGTTTGTACATGACATACATATGCCTTGAAGTTTAAATCGTTTTGATGATTTTCATGTTTTTAGGTATTTTCTATTGGTAAATAATTGGAAATGAAAATCTAGTTTTTCATGTTTTCAAGGAATTTCATATGAGCTTAATTGAATACTTTCATGTTGATATGTGTCACATTATACTTGCACACTCACTTTATTAGTTTACTCATGATTTGTTTTCATGAGAATTTGATATGAGCTTTATAGACTTTGAGTGTTTAGTGATCATGTGATTTACATGTGTTCATGAAAAACAATTTTTTTTTATTCCTTACTTGAAGGATTTTGTACTAGTTTTAAAAGTATTTCCTATAACTAGTTCGTATTCTTCACTTTGGTAGAGATTTTCAAATACACTATATTTTCAAATCTATTTTTGAAAACCCCTACCTTCAATGGGAGGATGGATGGGAGATCATGTTCATGCATGCTTTAAAATGAAAATCATTTAAAACTTGAACCATGATTGGGAGGTAGTTATATGAGACATACACTTGATATTATTGTTATTTCAATTGGTATCATTGAATTCTTTCAATTGGTATCAATCTTGACATTTCTTGTATACTCATATATGTTTGTATGTATGTATGCTTTCTATTCCAAGAATATCAATTTCTATTGGTATCTATTTTTCATACATATATATGTTTTATTTGTGCTTATTATATCCCTATATCTTTAAGCACAAAATCTTATTTATGCTAGTGCTTGAGCTTCAATTTTGTTTCAATTGATTACTTTAAATTGGTATCAAGCCTATGCATTATTTTAGTTGGTATTTTATAAAGGGGGAGAAAATTAGATTTTGTCTTTCAATTGGTATTTGATTCCTACTCCCTTACTTTATGATAGAAAATAAATTTAAATTTGGTATCTTATGTCAAAATGAAAAATATTTACAATTGGTATCAAAATTTTTGTTTAGATATTCAAAATTTATTATGTTTAATTTCAAATGGTATCAAGATTTTCATGTGTTTTGCTTAAAATTGGTATCAATATTTTGTTTGTTTCCTCTCAATTGGTATTAAGATGTTATTCTTTGACATATTTTCTATTGGTACCTTAATTGATTGTCACCCCTAATTGGTTTTGTTTTTGTTTTAGACAAAAAGGGAAAATATTATTTTTTATTGATTCGTTGTTTCGAACAAAAAGGGGGAGAAAGATTTGTTGATTTGGTTTTGTTTTTACCCCTCATCGAAGGTTGTTTCTTTATATTAAAAAGAGGAGAAGATTTTGTTTTGTTTTGGTTTGTACCCCTTTGTTGATGATTGACAAAAAGGGGGAGAAGTATTTTGGTTTATATATGCATGTTTATGTTTTTGCATATATTAAGTTTAATTTAGTTTAATTTTAATTGGTATCTAGAACATATTTTGTAATTGGTTTCTAGAGCATGCTTTGTTTTAAACATTTCATTGGTATCTAGAACCTTTTATTGTTTATGCATAGATCTAGAACATGTTTTGTAATTGGTTTCTAGAGCATGCTTTGTTTTAAACATTTCATTGGTATTTAGAACCTTTTATTGTTTATGCATAGATCTAGAACATGTTTTGTAATTGGTTTCTAGAGCATGCTTTGTTTAAAACATTTCATTGGTATCTAGAACCTTTTATTGTTTATGCATAGATATGCATGTTCATGTTTCATGTTTGATATTCATTACATATTTATTGTTTATTTGTTTATGCATGAGTTAAGGGGGAGCTTCTTTGAAGCTTAACTTTAATCCATGCATATATAACTCCATGAGTTTTGTCATCATCAAAAAGGGGGAGATTGTTGGCCCAAAGGCCTTCCACCCTAGTTTTGATGATGATTAACTCATGTAGTTATGTGTACTAATAATCTTGTGATTTTAGTTTCAGATCATAATCAAGTGATTAGTTGGTGATTAGCTTCAACAAGATTATTTGGAAGCTTTCACATGTTGATTCAAGAGCCCGAGCGTCAAAAATCATATATAGCACTTGCTCGGTGGATCAAGGAGTTTTGGACCGAGTCGGCTTGGAGATTGCGCTCTACAAGAAGACATCGGTACCATAGTTTAGTTTTGTGTTTAGATCCAAATTGTAAAGATTAGAATAGTATGATATGCTCAAGTTCACAACACACACGTTTCATGTTTTGGTTTTCGGTTTTGGTCTAACCGATCTTGGTTTGCATGAATAGATATTATATCAAAACAAGTTTACATGGTTTAATGTATATATGATTTGTTCTATATACATGCATGCTTCAACTACTTAGACAAACTTACTTTGATATACCTATTCATGTGTTTTAGGTTTTGTGTTTTAACAAAACTTATTTTCGAATTAATGACAAAAACATGGATATATATGTTTCATGTATATAGGATTATATCCATATACATCATGCCTAAATGTTGTTTAATATCATGTTTTGTATTTGGATAAGTTTTGGACAAAATGTATTTTCTATTCGAAAATCCAAGTTTTAGAAAATACAGTTTTTGGTTTTTGGTAAAAATGATAAGACACAAAAATAGTTCATATTGATTGATATTTGAGCTAAACTTTTATCACATGTTTATATATCAATGCAAAATGATAAAACTATTTTGGTGATTTTTAGGAGTGTTAAAAGATTTTTCAAAATATTTTTAAACTGTTTTTTTGACCCAATTTTCTGTTCCAGGCTTCAACCAGTCGACTAGTCTTCTGACCAAGTCGACTTGGGATGAAGTCGGTCGACCGGGTCGGTCGACCGACGTGCACAGATCTGTGCACGTTTGGCAGACACAGGGACGGTCGACCGTCACGGTCGACCGGGTCTGAAAGCTGAGCTCTCTGTTTGTTTGGGTCGACCGGGGCGGTCGACCGGTAGCTGGCAACGGGCAGAATTTGACCGTTGGACGGTCGACCGGAGCGGTCGACCGACAGTTCATTTTTGGCATTTTCTGCTGCCAACGGCTATATTTTTTGGGGTCTATAAATACCCCATTCATAGCCTATTTTCTCTAAGATTTTTTTGTGCGAATTTTTCCTTACTCTCTGGTGTTTCACAGCAATCAAAAGAAGTTTTTGGATTCAAATTGAACAATCTATTGGTGTTTTTGCTAGGGTTTGGAATATCAAAAAAAAGGGTTTTGGGAAAAAGAGTTTTGATTCATCTTCTATATCTTAGTTTCAGTTTTTCCCAAGGATTTTCTTTGTGATTTTGATTTCCATTCCAATGGTTTTCTCCACACTTGAGCAACATCTACTTTCTTATTCTATAGGATCTTTGTGTGGGAGAAAGAAATTGTTTGTGGTTGTTGTTTAGACCACCAAGTTAAAAACCCAATCTTTGCTTGGCTTTGTGCCTTGGGTTGTATCCCTTAAGTTGTGAGGTGATCCTTGTGTTTGCTTTGTGCTAATCCCTCAAGTGGTGAGGTGATTGTTTTGTTGGATTGGAGCTTGCCTCAAGGAGGAGGTTGTGGTTGTAAAGAGAGGAGTTGGGTACGCCTTGTGAGAGTTCTTTGTGGACTAGCTAGTGGATTAGAAATCCTTTGTGTGTCGAAGGCGGGGATGTAGAGCTGGGTGCTCGAACCTCGAAACACATCTTGTTGTTTACACTTGATCCATTGACTCTCTCTATCTCTCTCTTTACTTTGTGCCTTACAACTATTCATATTGTGTATTCATAATTGCTTGGCTTGGTTGCGTGTGCATCACTTGTTGATTGCACTTGAGTGTATTGCATTAAGTTTTTAAATTCCGCATTGAGTTCATTAGATTAGCATAATCACCTATTCACCCCCCCTCTAGGTGATTTTTCAGTTATTTGGCAGAGATTGTGTGTATTTTGGAGCAGCATTGGGATTGTTTGTGGGATCGTGTGCCGATCTCAAAACAACATGTGCATTGCTCAAGGAATAAGATTCAGTGGAGTAGATCATTTTGGAAACTCTTCTAGGGTTTCACTTTAAGGTAAGGATCCTTTCTTTATCTAGTTTATTTGATCTAACTCCATTTGCTTTCGCATTGTTTTGAAGGAACCACTGAGAAGATGGCTAGAGATAGTATATCTACGGTGAAATCCATGAACCCATATCCTTTGAAGATTTATTTGATAAAGTTCAATGGAAAGAACAACTTCGGTATGTGGAGGTGTGAGGTGATGGATACATTGATGGCAGCAAATCTCGAGGATACTATACGATTAGAGAAAAAGTGTGATTCTACTTCTGAAGAAGTTTGGGATAAGATGAACTGAACAGCGTGTGATTTGATCAGTCTTATTTGACATAAGACATCAAGTACCATGTGTTACATGAAACATCTGCAAGGTAATTGTGAGAGATTCTGGAGAAGAAGTATCTGAGGAAGAGCATTGAGTTGCGGATGCAATTGAAGAGGAGATTTTATCGCTTCTAGATGAAGAGAGGACTCTCCATTGATGAACACATGAACAACTATACCAATTTTCTTACAGATCTAATTAATGTGGATATCAAGATTGATGAAGAGGATATGGCAATGATTGTTTTGAATTCTCTTCCGGATGAAGAGTATGAGACCTTTACTTTTACCTTGATCAATGGTAGACAAACAATTAACTATAATGAGTGTCGGATGCTCTTGTAAACTATGAAGCAAGGAGGCAAGATAGATTGTCTTCTCATGAGAGTACATCAGCAGAGCCGTTGGCGGTAAGAGACAGAGGTTGAAATAGGAAGAGCAAAGATGATCATGGGAGATTGAAGTCTAGGCCATGTTTCAGAGATCTGAAGAAAAACCAGTGCGCTTTCTGCAAAGAACTTGGGCACTGAAAAGTTGATTGTCCAAAGGCCAAAGGTAAAAAGAATGAGTCAAAGACTGAGGCAAATCTCACACGGGTGGTCAGTACTCACGCCAGTACTTCACAAGCAGGTGGATCAGACTCGGACTCATCGGTATTCTCTTTCTCTATTACTACTCCTATCGGTGGTTACTCAGGAGATGCAGAGCGTTTGGTGGGAAAATTGAAAATCGAGAAGTAAAATCTTTATTTGATTTTAAAGAAAGTTACAGCGGATCAATAATCCTCTTACAAGAGAGGGAAGATATTAAAATTTGAATCTCCCCTTTGTTTAGTGCCGGGTTCTTGATGTGGCGGTGGAAAGTGAATCTTATTTTTCGTTGACCGGGTGAACGTCAGGTCCTTTTGGGAATCCTTCCATTGGATAGTAGATGAAGTAACACAGCTTCTGTCCACCAAGGATCTCAAAGAGAGTATAGGCAAAGATGAATTTGTGCGCAGTAAGTTGTTAGAAGAGTTGAACTCTCTCTCTCTCTTTTCAGCTGAAAATCTTGGTGTTTTTACGGCTTACAATCGAAGTTCTTTTTACCAAAAATTATCCGACCCCTCTTACATAGCAAACTAGGCTATTTATAGAGGTTTCAGGGGGGTGAACGTGTCACCTAAAAACACTCCATAATGGGGTTAATTTCCTCATTACGTTGGCAGTAATTGACCCAGTAATGAGGGCAATTATAACTAAGACGCGGGTTTCGAGCCTCGCGTCTTGTTGCTAAAGTGATGCTTGAGGAACGCGAGCTTCCAATTCTGCGTTAAGTTTCGTGTGAGACGCGGGCTTTGGACTCTGCGTCTTGGCACTACAATAATACTGGGACGGGGATTTCAACCCTCGCATCTTGATCCTTGCAGTGATGTCGAGACTCTCGCATCTTGGTGTTGCGCTGGTAGCAATGATTAGCCTTGCGTCTGGAGTTTAGATTCTGCTTTTGGATGACTTGTCTTTAGTGATTCTTAGACAACCTACAGAGCCCCTCCAAAGTTTTCGATATTCCGCGATTGGCTGGGAAGGATTTCGAAATACTTTGGACTCTAGTTGAATGCATACTTTTCATGATTAGACTGACAATCATTGAGATACTCTGAGCTTAATTTTATCTGGAGTATGGTCTTCGTGAGTGTACTGTAAAACCCTTTGAAATCACCAGAGATGATCGTGGTGAGTGTCTAGATACGCAGTTCAGACCTCCTCAGTGCTCTGAGCTGGTCGTTGGTGTACTTTGAACCAGGGGTGAGTAGTCGCCTGCTTGTGTCAGTGTACCGTTAAAGACTGAATGTAAGTCTTGTAGACGTTGGAGTCATGTTGCTTTAGAGACGCAATCCTCACTTTGAGTGGGGACGCATCTATTAGTTTGCTGAAGAAACGCGGCTCCTGGAGGGACGAGATCTTTGAGATGAAGACACAGCTCTCACTCTGTTAACTAGGCGCAGCTTTGGCCTTGCTGAAGAGGCGCGACTTTTTGGAGGGACGTGATTTTTGTTATACACGAATCTGTGTTTTGGGCGCGTTGCCATCTGTCTGGCGAAATTGAGGGACATCTTTCCTTTGGCGCACGAATTTTGCGTTGCATTTAATATGCACGCCACACGTCAGGTGGGGATTAGGCCTCGAGCCAAGCGCGGCGTATCTCTGTGAATCACTATGCCTATAAAAGACAACAGTCTTTCAAGAGTCATCATTAGACTCTTGTTCTTCTTCGCTGAGTATTATATATAGGGCTAAAAAAAGCTCAAAGTTTTTTTCATTTTCACCGTCTTCAACACTGATCTTATGGTTGAAATGGCACCAAAGACCAAACCCGTTTCCTCATTCTCGAGCACTGTCGCTCCGGAGATTCAGATGGGTGGTCCTTTTACGCAGGAGCCCCCATTTCAAGTAGTAAAATCATCTGACTTGGTTTCTGTCATTAAAGGGGCTTACAGAGTTCTTTTAACTCTTAAGTCTCTTTTGAATGTGAACAGCCAACGCGGGCTCATGCCCGTGTTTGATCTTCAAACGCGGTTCTTGAATTGATATACAAGATGTGGGTTTGACGACCTCCACGTCTTTGGTTCACCAAATTGAGTCCGTATCTGTTTGTTGAATGCAGGCCTCGTCGAGCCTCGCGTATTGGACTCAATGCTCAGAATATTTCTAAGTGTAGGGAGTTCAGACGCAGACTTCTTGTGATTCTCACGTCTTGTAAGATCAGATGCCAGTATTACTGAGTCTCGCGTCTGAGTCTAATACTTCAAATTTTTTCTAAGTTATAGATTTTGAAATGCGGGCTACATTCAAGCCTCGCATTTTTGAGTCTAGACGCGGATTTTGCTGATTTCTGCGTCTGGACTCATTCCTGTGTTTGAATTTAAAACACTTAGCCATTTTCTTTCAGATTTCTGACTAAGTGTTGTCTTCTCTGCAGTGCGATACTCTTCGAACCCCTTGTCCAAGAAGTGCTATTTTGGACACATAGGTAGCGCTGATCGTACTCTGACCTTTGCGCTTCAGAGGATTGCTCCTGTAACTACTGGTAAATCAAAGGAGCGAAAGGAGAGGATTTTCAAGGGTAGTATGATGACCCTTCAGGAGATTATCTCCGATGGACTGTTTGAGACGAATTCCCACACTCTGTTACGGAAGCCTGTTTTCCTCTTCGGTGACGCCATTGACGAGGATGATAGGATTCTGCACGATGGAGATTATAAGTGGCTCCGTCAGATAGAGGATAGGAGGTTCTTTCTTCCCAATATGGAGAGAATGTATCCCCTGTCTTATCTTCAGCACATGTTCGTTCACCGTGCGATGGATTGGGATCTTTTCCGTTTTGTCTTCGGTGTCTCTCTCGGCAGATTAGGTGCAAAAGAAATACACTCTGCTGGCCTTGAGAAAGAGGTCTTTGGTTTATTTCCCGAGTTGGTCCGATCTGAATATTCGAGAGGAGAAACCCCTTAGCTTGGCGCTACTTTCATCAATCAGTTTATGAAAGTTAGGGGTGATTTTCTCATCTACTTTCGTCCGCTCGGATGGGTTCATTCTACCAATAAATCCTGGTAGGGTAGGATGATTGGATTTGTTCTTGTTGAGCTCGGGGCTCTGCTGCAGCAGGTGGCGTTATATCACTCGGTCAGGGCCATACAGTATGGCCTCCCGCAAAGTTCCCATAATTTTTTTGGTGTCCTGGAGCACTATAATCTTTTGACGGGCATATTTTTTACTCCAGTCAGAGAGATGGGGCTTGCTCTTCATGAACTGTATGAAGTCTTGGGGCTTGTTATGGGAGATGCCCCTTATGAAGAATACGTCCCGACTTCTGAGGAGCTTTACCTCCTGAAGAAAGAGGGCCCTCAGGTGTATGAGACATATTGGGAAGTGTTGTGCCACTTTCACATCTGCAGCCAAACATCCTCCTAGAGGAATAGGTGTGTTAAGCAGATGTCCTAGGCGAGCTATCTGTTCAATGACATAAATAAGAAGGATAGGCCGGTGACTAGTCTGGCCCCTTGCACTGACGAGGAAATTGCTGAGAGGATCGATGCCTCTGCAAGCTCTTATACCACTGAGTCGAACGAGGATACTTTTAGACCTGATATAGTCTTTGAAAGTTTTCATCACCAGGCCCAAATTCCCATTTCTGACCGGGCCCTATTGGCGGGCTTCCTTATGCTGTGGCTGAAACATTGTGTGGTGCCAACGTTGCCGCATGAAGTAATTGTTGTCAATGTGGTGTATCCGACAGTTTTGCTCGCCTATGGAAAGTCAATCGCTCTCCTTCCGGCGATGGTGGCTGGAATTCAGAGTGGGTTACGGGCTTTGGTTAAAAGCCTGTGCCAAGTGGAGGCCATTGTCGACTCCAAGGGCAGGCCAGAAGTTGATTCGGAGGGAAGGCTGAGAATGAAGATCCCTAACCCCAGGATCGAGCTTCCATATACATACTTGATAGCTTGGTATGTTATGCACTGCCCTTCACGGATGATGGTGGTACCTCCTGTAGCCTCCTTCTATAGGTTTTGTCCCCTTCGTGCAGAAGGTAGAAAATTCGAGCTGGTCTAACTGCTACATGTTCTTTGTTCGGAAATGTATTCTGAACGTTTTGAACTATCAGCTTGACCGTTGCTTCTCTAAGGTTGCTGGTGCGTCTTACGGGGATAAATTTATCGACCTTGCGGGACCAGATGATTTCACAAGGTTACCATCGGGAGTCTTCTGGTGGTTGATCAATATTCAGCTTAGATATCTGATCTTCCGGTAAAGAAATTCATGTACGATCGAGCCCTACACGCTGAGTTGTTTCGCTCGATAGTTTGGCTATGATTGATTAGTCTACAATTATGCATTTTTTATGTCACATTCTCTCACATTTTTATGAATAAATAATCGTTTAAATCGTGTTTTGGTCTTAATTGCAGGTAAATCCAAAGTCCAAGGGCAAAGATGGAATAAGAGGCTAATTCAGCTCAATTTATGCTAATTAATCCCGCAATTACTTGGAGGCCAAGCAAAGGATTTTCTAGAACATGCATTGTACCTAGACTCCTGAACTGTCAGACGAATATTCGGGCGAAAGTACCAGAAAAGGGGTATGTCTGGAAGCCGCTAGAAGCCAGACGAACGCGTGGACGAAATCCAGAGACACGATTCCCTAGGATTGCCGCAATTCCACGGCATTCCTTGAGATTCTGCGGCAATCCTAGGGAGCCACGCGTCGATTTTCGACGCGTGGCTCCGTCTCGTCTTCTGGATCCTTCTGAGCCCTATAAATAGCCCTGCAGAGAGCCCAAACGCGAGCAGTCTTCGTTTTTAGGAGTAGGTGCAGATTTTAGGAGAGATTTAGTGTAGTGTAGGTGCTTTTCATTTCTCTTCTCTTGTATTTTCATTTGTTTGTAGATCATTGTAGTAGGGCTGAGTGATTCATAGAGAGAGAGATAGTGAGGGATTGATGTAATAGAGAGTGACATTCTATGTAAAGGTACCTCCTTTCTCTTCCATTGTAATCTCCTTCATCTTCTACATGATGTTTTGTTTCTAGTTTTTCTTCTCATGGCAATCTAACTACTAACCACTAACCTATCTAACCACTTACTTGATAATCCACATGAATCGGGTTGCCTCTACAAGGCCTTGTTCTTGCAAGAGCCATTGATGGCCAAAGATGATGGGTTCTAACATCTAACTTGCTAACTTGCTAACCAAGCTAACTCTCTTATTTCATGCTCTTTTATTTCATGCTAGTAGTGTAATGAGTGATGCTTGTAATAGCTTGTTCTTGTTGCAATGTTGTGATTGTTATGAACCATACATGAGCCATGCTTTGTATTGCTTCTTGAAGATAAGGATTGTGATGGCCGAGGATCAAAATGTGAGGCAACTATCTCGAAGAGGTTAGCATGGTTAGTGGAGTACTTAGTAGTTAGTAGCCATGAGTTTTCTTTTACCTTTGTTTTAGAAATCGTTTTCCAAATTCTTTTCTCATTTTTCTATCGGTGTTTTCATCGCCTTCTTAGTTTACCTTGTTCCATCTTCTTCACTTCTCTTTTGGTTTTTACATCGCCGTTCTCATCGCTCTCCCACCTACCGCATGCTTGTTTTCATTTTCTCATTCTTTTTCATTCTTTCAACATAGAAGAATTGTTAACATCTGACGTGACTAGAGACTGTTAATGCTTCTATCGCCTCCCTTCCCTATGGATACGACCCGTTGAGCCAATGCTATAACGGAAGTATCGAGGGTATACTAAGCACATTCGAGCTTTTCATTTGATTTCATAAATACACATTTTGAGTGCTAGTTTCCCCATCGATCAAATTTTTGGCGCCGTTGCCGGGGAAGGGAATGGTTTTGATTTCACGTTTTTGTTAACATTGTCTTCTCTATTTTGGTGTGCAGGACAATATTTACAAGTTCTTAACATTGCAGAACATAAGCTAGCTTTGCATCCCCCTGCTCTTGAAAGCAGGGCCCCAGATTCAAAAGAAAAGCCGCGGAACCGCGACTTTTGCCGCGAAACCGCGGCAATTTTGTGAACGTTGTAATTGTTGTTGTTCTGGGATGTGTGAATTGTAATAGCTAGTTGATTTGTGCTGCTATATTTCTTGCTTTGATTGCCTACACACCATAAAAATAAAAGAACTAAAATACAGTATTTGGACGCTTTTAAAACGGTTTAGACATTTGCATTTAGGCACGTGTCAATTCAATTCCAATATACTGTATTTTGTTCTATTGTTGTGATTTGGATGGAGATGTACATATGGCATTGCATATAGCATAGGACAAACACGTGGGTGATTTATCGCTTTGTGTTATCTTCTTGTCTATATTGCACACTTGCACAAATTGAATTTAAGGGCAAACTCCAAAAAGATAAGGTGGGATTTCATACCCCTTCCTTAGCCCAAAAATCATCTCCCCACTCACACAAAATCAAGCCCTAATAAAATTTGAATAGACATTGGCCCCTAGGGACATTTCATCTAGGTCTAGGTCAACCCTCCTCTTGGCTTGGTTTTGATTTTTTGTTTTCTTTTTGTTTGTTGTTTGATTCTTTCTTTGTTGTGATTTTTTGTGTGAAATGGCATTCAACAATAACTATTCTTTCAATCCAAACATGAATCCATATTTCACACCAACTCCATTTGACTCGGATAATTCCAACCCGGCGTTTTACAATATGCACCAACCAAATACACCGGGTTGGCCTTATCCGAATCAATACAGCCCATACCCACATTCTAATAACTATAATTTTCATAATAATTTCAACTCGTCACAGAGTCATTGGGGATTCAAGTCCCCCGAGTCAAATTTTCAAACTCTTTGTCCACCATATTCACCTTGTCCACAATATTCATTCCCCGATTTCGCTTCTTATACTCCTTTTTCTACACCTCCCATTGAAGAAAAATCTGAGTTACAAAGGAGTATAGAAGCTAATCTACAAGAGACCGAGCAACAAATTCAGAAAATGAGGGCCTCTCCAATTCCACAACATTTTCAAGATTCATACTCATTTCCACCAGTCCAAAATAGAAGACCATCAATTTTGGAAATGAGTATGCGTGAGTCCAAACAAAAATCACAAAATCTGATGGACTCACAATTTTACCACCAATTCCAAAACAACTCTTCATCTTTTCAACAAAATGATGAACCAATGAATTGTAAAAAGATGCTTGAAATCATGACTCAGGCTCAAAATGCTCGTAACCGTGACATAGATATGATGATCCAAACTCTTCATTCTCATCCTATTTCTAATGTCACTACCCATTCTGACGGAGCCAAAGAGTCATGTTGTTTTGGAAATCAAGATTCAATTTCAGCACACTCATCTGAACTTGTCCAAACTTCAAATCCCATTGCCATTGTGGCAAGTTTTCCTTTTACTGAAATTGAACTTGAACATGAATATGATCCTGAACTTCCACTTGATGATTCAATTTTACTTCATGATTCAATTATGACTCCAGTATCTTCATCTGATTTCACTCCATTTCCCGAGTCATTATTGAATCCTGTACCCATCCATTGTGAAATTGAATCACCAATCATTCATGGTGATCATATTGAACTTGACCAATTTCATACCTTTGAAAGTCCATTTGATAAATTGGTAAGTTCTCATTTTTGTGGAATTGAACTCAATGTGGAATGTGACTTTGACCCTCAAGTTTGTGATTTAGTTCAAATACCTGAATCATTATTGACTCTTGTATTGTTACCCAATTTGAGTAACATTTTAGAGTCAGTTTTGATTCCCAACCCTCCTGAACTTGAATCACTAATCTTAGATAGTCACATTCCATCATGGGGAAATGAATTTGGACCTGAGCTTGATCTTCTTGATTTGGACACACTTCCTGAACCAATTTCGACTCCCGAACCTTTACTTGACTTAAGTATTTTTCCTGAGTCGGTATTAGTTCCTGTGCCTCCTGAGTCCAAATCAATCATTCCATCTTTTCATACTCCATTCTGGGACAAGGATCTTGATAAATTTGACTCCGAGATTATTTTGAAAATTTGGAAATTAGATGGGGTAACATTGTTAATAAAATTCACACATGTATGCATCATTCTAGTGGGTTGTATCATGGAGGTTTCTGGTGGGTTCCTTCGGACTCCACGCAATAATGATTGGGCCGCCTTTCGTGGACCAATCCGACCACCACCGGAACCACCACCTTAAGGTAATTTTTTCCTTCCCTCTCTATTTTGTTTCATGCATACATATATCACGATGCATTGAGGACAATGCATGAAATAAGTGTGGGGGAGGGTTTACTAACATAGAGTTTTTAGATTTTTTTTCTTTTACACTTCTTTTAGAAATAAAAAAAAACTTTTTGAAATAAGAGACAAAGTTTTGATCTATTTTTAAGAAAATTAAGATGTATCTTAGAAATTAAGAAAGCCTTAATTATGACATCTTAAACCTAGTTGAAATAATAGATCTTGTTTGAAATTATAGGCTAAGTAAGTAAAATTGGGGAGATATTTTTATCTTGAATTTTTTGCCTTAGATAGTAAGCACTTCACACTTACACATTTTTGGGATGGAAACAAAGACCTAAAATGCCATATATAAAAAAAATAAAAAAGAAAAAAAGAAAAAATATATATATAAAAATAAAACATCACTTATTAAGCTGGATAATTATGCCTCAAGAAGCATGATTATTTACGCCTAACGGTGGTAAAGGAAATAAATAATCCCCTTTAGTTTTGTGGCCTTTTTCACTTGAGTACTTAAACCCGAGGGATGTTTTCTCATCTGGTGCCCTAAGACCGACTGGTTTGGGAGTCATCGGTTATAGGCTCGTTACAAGGGTGAACTAGAAAGCCTAAACTAAGGGAAGAATAAAAAAAAGAAATATAAATATATATAAATAAATAGCTTTATGGTTAGAGTTGAAATCCCAGAAATCTTCATTGTCACGGTGTGCATACTATCTAGGTTTTATAAAAGATAAAGTATTCAATCCAATTTTGAATTCTTACCTTAATTGAAGACAAGATCTTGCATAGAGACTAAGTTTAAGGAAGAATGATTTGTGGTGGACTTATGACCTTAGATCGCTTATATTTTTGCAAAAATAGTTTGAAAACATGTCTCTCTTTCAAAATGTGTTTTCAAAACACTAACATTTGTCTTCTTTCTTTATGGATTTTGTGGGTGTAATCCGCTGAAAACCCTCAGGAGACAACACTCCTCCTCTAGGGTAACCTAAAGGTTTAACGGCTTGTTGCACACGCTCAGTGCAATCGCATCACCTGCGAAAGTGGTGTAATAAAATTTGTAGTATAGTTTTTCTTTCTTTGTTTTACTCGGACGAGCAAAAGAATAAGTGTGGGGTGTGATTAGTCTACAATTATGCAATTTTTATGTCGCATTCTCTCACATTTTTATGAATAAATAATCGTCTAAATCGTGTTTTGGTCTTAATTGCAGGTAAATCCAAAGTCCAAGGGCAAAAATGGAATAAGAGGCTAATTCAGCTCAATTTATGCTAATTAATACCGCAATTACTTGGAGGCCAAGCAAAGGATTTTCTAGAACATGCATTGTACCTAGACTCCTGAGCTGTCAGACGAATATTCGGGCGAAAGTACCAAAAAAGGGGTATATCTGGAAGCCGCTAGAAGCCAGACGAACGCGTGGACGAAATCCAGAGACACGATTCCCTAGGATTGCCGCAATTCCACGGCATTCCTTGAGATTCTGCGGCAATCCTAGGGAGCCACGCGTCGATTTTCGACGCGTGGCTCCGTCTCGTCTTCTGGATCCTTCTGAGCCCTATAATAGCCCTGCAGAGAGCCCAAACGCGAGCAGTCTTCGTTTTTAGGAGTAGGTGTAGATTTTAGGAGAGATTTAGTGTAGTGTAGGTGCTTTTCATTTCTCTTCTCTTGTATTTTCATTTGTTTGTAGATCATTGTAGTAGGGCTGAGTGATTCATAGAGAGAGAGATAGTGAGGGATTGATATAATAGAGAGTGACACTCTATGTAAAGGTACCTCCTTTCTCTTCCATTGTAATCTCCTTCATCTTCTACATGATGTTTTGTTTCTAGTTTTTCTTCTCATGGCAATCTAACTACTAACCACTAACCTATCTAACCACTTACTTGATAATCCACATGAATCGGGTTGCCTCTACAAGGCCTTGTTCTTGCAAGAGCCATTGATGGCCAAAGTTGATGGGTTCTAACATCTAACTTGCTAACTTGCTAACTTGCTAACCAAGCTAACTCTCTTATTTCATGCTCTTTTATTTCATGCTAGTAGTGTAATGAGTGATACTTGTAATAGCTTGTTCTTGTTGCAATGTTGTGATTGTTATGAACCATACATGAGCCATGCTTTGTATTGCTTCTTGAAGATAAGGATTGTGATGGCCGAGGATCAAAATGTGAGGCAACTATCTCGAAGAGGTTAGCATGGTTAGTGGAGTACTTAGTAGTTAGTAGCCATGAGTTTTCTTTTACCTTTGTTTTAGAAATCGTTTTCCAAATTCTTTTCTCATTTTTCTATCGGTGTTTTCATCGCCTTCTTAGTTTACCTTGTTCCATCTTCTTCACTTCTCTTTTGGTTTTTACATCGCCGTTCTCATCGCTCTCCTCACCTACCACATGCTTGTTTTCATTTTCTCATTCTTTTTCATTCTTTCAACATAGAAGAATTGTTAACATCTGACGTGACTAGAGACTGTTAATGCTTCTATCGCCTCCCTTCCCTATGGATACGACCCGTTGAGCCAATGCTATAACGGAAGTATCGAGGGTATACTAAGCACATTCGAGCTTTTTATTTGATTTCATAAATACACATTTTGAGTGCTAGTTTCCCCATCGATCAATGATCAATTGTATATCGGCAACCCCAATGTTGACCTCTCTTTCAGCGGGAATTTGTTTGAAGGTGCTCGGGCATGGTACTACAGTGTGGCTGGAGCGACAAAAATTATTTTCAGCCTTCCTCACAAGATGCCTAATTGCTATACCAGCCTCAGCTTCTGTACCTGGTACTCCCTGGCTAGTAAGATGCCTAGATTCAGAATAAATACCTCTTGCATTAAGAGCATCAAAGCGTCTTATAAGGACAAGTTGTAGTCCAACAAACGTGGGTGAGGAATGGACGAGTATCAGGCAGCCGAGAGGGAAACAGGAGGGGAAGCAGGGATGGGGTCAAGGGCAGCAGCACCTAAGGGGCGGCCTGCTAAAAAGAGTCAGCAGGCTGTGTTCAAACGTTCCCACGGCTCTGCTTCCAAGGGTGAGCCTATCCCAAAGAAGGCTAGAAGGGAATCGGAGGCTGAAGCTTCAATGCCCATAGTAGTTCCTCCTGGTATTAAAGAGCAGGGGAATGAAGAAAAAGAGAAGGAGGAAGTCCCTATCTTTCGCTCCCGCAGTCTGCGCAGCAGGGGGCCCGTGACCTTGGAAGAGGGGGAACTCGCGGGTGAACCTGTCGTAGCTGAAGAGGTCGAGCAACCCGAAATTGTCTTGGTGGGGAGGGATGACGTTGAGATTACAGGGGTCTCAACTCAGCCCGGGCCTTCTTCAGTTTATGAGAGAAGGGTTGAGGTGCAACAGCCTAGGTCTCCCAATGTATTGATGCCCGCCTCGCGAATTATTGATCCTAGCCCTACTACTGGGGTATTTAGTAGTAAGGTCTCGATTGCGGAGACCTCCTATGTTGAGTTGTCGTCTTCCTCGTTCCAAGAAGATGGATATTACTCTGGCGAGGAGATCGATTTTGGCAACGAACCTGCTCTTCCACACACAAGTAAATTCTCGCACATCAAGGAGGAAGAGATACAGGGTTACAACCCTGTGACAGCTTCGCCAATAGCAATGATCGTTGCTACTGAAGGTGCTTTCTTTGCCCTCCTGAACTGGTTTCCCTTTGAGTTAGGAACGAGATCTAACATTATCTTTTGATTTTCTTCTACAGGGCAGGCCGCCGGTAATGAAGCCACAACTTCTTCTCATATTGAGGAGATGATTCAAGAGTTGGCACAGCAGGAAGGCCTTGAGGCTCCTGCTACTAGGATGCCTCAAGAGAGTGCAACCGTCAAGGTCAAGGAGGCCTCATCCCCATGTGACCTATCCAGGAATTTGCCATCTTCAGATCCTCAACTTGGTAAGAGAATACTGATGTATTGGATATTCTCTTTTTTATCGTTACCACTGACATTTAATGTTATAGTTTGCAGAGAGCACTGGGATTGCTCAAGTAGAGGATCCTGCGGCAAGTATTGGCGCAGAAGATAGCATAGTTCAAACTTCGGCCGGGGAACCCAGTGCCTAGAGTTTGTTGTTGCTTTTGTTGCAGTGGAAGCTGCTACGATGATAACTGTCCCAGAGGGATCGGGCACTACCTCAGTATCTGACTAACCTATTGTCGGCCTCACCCCTGCGCAAGTTGAACTGGTTCCCGTCTCTCATCCTGTCATGGAAAGGGGGTCCGAGAGTACATCAGCAGGGTTATCTCCAGTAACGACATCATGGAAGAGCTAGCATATCAAATGGTCCAACAATTTTTTACTTTCATGAGATCCTGTGTTGACCTGATCCTTTCTGGGGGCAGTTCTTTCGAGTTTGCCCCAATACTTTTCAAAAATCAGATCGAGAACATTGGTCATACTGGGAGTCCTTCGCAGGCTAGGGCATGCCTGATGCTGATTGAGCAGTTAGGGAGCCACTTGAAGGAGCTCAAGACCCTGGAGAATGCTAGCTCAATGGATGAGGCTCAGTAGATACTGAGTAAGCTTCTTGCCGCTCAAGAACATGAGCAAAAGAAGATGGAGGAGCAAATAGCTGAAGAGGCCCGCCAACTCCAGCATTTCCAAGCTGACCACCAAAGACTGATTGGCGATTCCAAGGAATCTGAAATTGTCATACAGAGTGCAGAGCAAGTTATCATCACTGCTCGGATTACCATTACCAGGGCGCAAGCCTTGATCGAGGCCAATGAGCAGAAACTTGTTGCTGCTAGAAAAAGGCTGGAAGAGCTGGAAACTGTCAGGACACAGGTTCAAGAAAACCTTTCTACTTATTCCTCCAAGTTGGAGTCTCTTCAAGCGCGACTGGCTGCGAAGAGATTTTTGTCTGAGGAGGAGCTTGAAAATCACCTAGAGGGGGGTGAATAGGTGATGAAGCTAATCAAAGGGCAATTTAAAAATTTAAAGCTACAATAGTCACCAATCAAGAATCACAAGATGAATGCAAGCAAGTAAATATGACAATGATTATGATGAGCAAGAATAAGAGCAAGTATAGTAAAGTAAAGAGTGCAAGAAAGTAAACCAATCGCAAACACAAGGATATGTTATCGAGGTTCGAGCACCCAGCTCTACTCCCCGCCTTCCCCAGAAGGATTCTAGCTACTTCCACTATCACAAAGATCTCAATTACAATGGAGTACCCAACTCCACAATCTCAGTACAAGTAATTTCCTTGGTAGTCAAAAGACCACAAACTCTCTCTTTCAAATATCTCTTCCCTTACAAAGGTCCTTAGAGAATATTGAGTAGGAATGAAGCTCTTGTTGTAAGTGAAGAAAGAGAATTAAATCAGAGAGTATTTGAAAACCCTTCAGAAAATCAGTGAGAAATTCAGCACAAAAACCAAGAAACAAGTCTCTTTTGAAAGCCTTAAACTTTTGAATTTTCTAGCAAAAATTGTTGTTGTAACCAATCTCTCCCCAAACACCCCTATTTATAGGAGAGGGCTAGGGTTTAGGGATAAAACATATTTACTGATGTTTAGGAGGTAATTAGATCAAAATATATCCTTAAACGAATTTTTAAACACAAAAGATAAAAATAACAGCTCTTAAAAATCTGCCCGTTACTGTTCAAACGGTCAGATCGGTCGACTGGGCCGGTCGACCGGTAGTACAAAAATTCGACCGTTATAGGCTAGCGGTCGACCGACCCGGTCGACCGAGAAAACCTGTGAGCAAAAACAATAGTCCGGTCGACCGCCCCGGTCGACCG
The DNA here is from genome assembly GCA_038442645.1 of Agave tequilana. NCBI lineage: Eukaryota > Viridiplantae > Streptophyta > Magnoliopsida > Asparagales > Asparagaceae > Agave > Agave tequilana. Next base: position 159,178 of record JAVJIF010010569.1, read on the forward strand.
ACAGACATGCACATGGATACGTGCATCTGCCAGAACTTCGGTCGACTGGTCCGGTCGACCGGACCAGACTGACACAGACTCGGTCGACTGCCCCGGTCGACCGGATCAGGTCAAAAATTGATTTTAGAAAAGAAAACAAGAGGATTTTGATTTTAACAAAAATACTTTTGAACAGGGAATAGTATAAAACATAAATATATATCTGTAGGCAAAAACTTGTATGCAAAATATTTTTGTATAATTTAAAAGAAATTATTTTGGAATGAGCATGTGCGCAAAAACGTGTGTGATAGAGCTTCAAACCTATCCACTATTCTTTAACATATTATAAACTGAAAAACAAATTACATGAAGACTTCTTGTGCTATCTTCAAGTCTTTGAGCCATCCAATGCCTTGCTAGAGCCTTCTCTTCTATAATCCTTCCTTGATGTGCAATTTGCCTTCCTTGCTTTGTGGAACTTAGAAGTTCTTGCAATAGCTAAGCGAATGGTCTCTAAACATGGTACAAACCTGAAACTTATCTTGAATAGAATCATTAGTACCAAATAGCACTAATTTGGTTTGTCATCATCAAAACACAAAACAATTGGAGAGTGTAACCTCTTGGGCCAACAATCTCCCCCTTTTTGATGATGACAAAACAAATAGGCTATTAACAAAATATAGGGAGGAGAAAGCTCCCCCTCAAATTATGCTATACATAAAACACAAGAATATGCTCTAGATACCAATAATTGAAATGATGCACCAATTATTGAAACTAATTAAAACAAATATATAAAGCACAAAATTGCTCTTGATACCAAAATACCAAAACAACTAAAACACAAGAATTCATAAAACCAAAACATATAAATTCATAAAACAAATCTTAAAATTAAAGCATATAAATTCATATGGAACCAAGACCAAATGAACTTATTTTTGTCATGTAAACTTATTCTCCCCCTTTTTGTCATACATCAAAAAGGGTTATGAAAAACATGTCTATTCAATAATACAAACATTAAGTTCTCCACAAATAAACGAAAATCTAGCAAAATCAAGAGGTTTAGTGAAAATATCGGCTAGCTGTAAATCCGTGGAAACATAATCAATCTCTATATCACCTTTCTCAAAATGATCTCTAAGAAAGTGATATCTAATCTCAATGTGCTTGGTCTTACTATGTTGATTTGCATTTTTGGTCATGTGTATAGTACTAGTATTATCACAAAATTTTTTTATATGATCAAAGTGCAAATCAAAATCAAGGAGAGTATGTTTCATCCAAAGGACTTGTGCACAACAAGCCCCCGCGGCAACATACTCCGCCTCGGCGGTTGAGAGAGCTACGGAATTTTGTTTCCTAGAGGACCATGAAACAAGACAATTACCAAGAAATTGACATGTCCCACTAGTACTCTTTCTATCTACTCTACAACCCGCATAGTCGGCATCCGAATAACTAGTCATTGAAAAATCTATAGTTTTTGTATACCAAAGACCCATTCCAATAGTGCCCTTAATATAACGAATAATGCGTTTTACCGCAATAAGATGAGACTCTTTAGGACACGATTGAAATCTAGCACAAAGACACACACTAAACATGATATCCGGCCTACTTGCCGTCAAATATAAAAGACTTCCTATCATGCTTCTATATAATTTAATATCAACATTTTTATCTTGTTCGTCCTTATCAAGCTTGGTTGTAGTTGCCATTGGAGTGTTGCAAGCCTTTGATCCTTCAAGCCCAAACTTCTTTACTAGCTCCTTTGCGTACTTGGCTTGGTTAATGAAGGTTCCGTCTTGCAATTGCTTGATTTGGAGTCCAAGGAAGAAATTGAGCTCACCCATGGAAGACATTTCAAATTCTAGTTGCATTACCTTCTCAAAATCCTTGCATAAAAGCTCATTAGTAGATCCAAAAATTATATCATCAACATAAATTTGCACAATTAAAATATCATTATCAACATGCTTAGTAAAAAGAGTTGTGTCTACTTTGCCTTTAATAAAATCATTTGAAATGAGAAAACTAGAAAGCCTTTCATACCAAGCTCTTGGAGCTTGTTTCAATCCATACAAAGCTTTATCAAGTTTAAAAACAAAATCGAGATGAACATGATCAATAAAACCGGGAGGTTGAGAAACATAAACTTCTTCATTAATAAAACCATTCAAAAATGCACTTTTCACATCCATTTGAAAAAGTTTAAAATTTTTAAAACATGCAAAAGCTAGTGTCATCCGTATGGCTTCAAGCCGTGCTACGGGTGCAAAGGTCTCCTCAAAGTCAATTCCCTCAACTTGAGTGTAACCTTGGGCCACTAACCTAGCTTTATTCCTAATGACATTTCCGGACTCATCCATCTTGTTTCTAAAGATCCACTTAGTACCAATTATTGGTCTATCGTGGGGCTTAGGAACAAGGTGCCAAACTTGGTTGCGCTCAAATTGATTGAGTTCCTCTTGCATGGCAAGCAACCAATATGGGTCCGTCTCGGCTTCGAGAATGCCTTTGGGTTCAAAATGAGAAATGAAAGCAAAGTTACCACATAGGTCATGGAGTTTGGAGCGCGTTGTGACTCCTTTAGATGCATCACCCAAGATGAGCTCCTTAGGATGATTTGTAGCGTATCTCCAAGCTTTAGGAAGCGGTTGAGTGCTTTCCTCCTTATCCTCTTGAACTTCACCAATAGGGTCTAGCTTCTCTTCTTGAGCGGGTGAGTCCTTCAAGGATAGTCTCTCCATGTCTTCACCTAATGGTTCAATCTCTAAAACATTCTCAACAACCACATTAGATTCTTCAAATTTAACATGCATGGATTCTTCTATGGTAAGAGAAGATCTAATGAAAACTCTATATGCTTTGCTAGTAGAGGAATATCCAACAAAGATAGCCTCATAAGCCTTAGCATCAAATTTACCCAAATTATCCTTAGTATTTAAAACAAAACACTTGCATCCAAAAACTTTGAAATATGCAACATTAGGTTTTCTAGAATGATACATTTCAAAAGAAGTTTTGGAAGAATTCTTACATAAATAAATACGATTCGATATATAGCATGCGGTGTTTACGGCCTCGGCCCATAAATATTGAGGGAGGTCATACTCACTTATCATTGTCCTAGCCATCTCTTGAAGTGTTCTATTTTTCCTTTCTACAACTCCATTTTGTTGTGGAGTTCTAGGACAAGACGTTTCATGCTTAATTCCCTTTTCATCACAATAAGTCATGAAGAGTTGGTTAATAAACTCACCACCTCTATCACTTCTTATTCTCAAAATCGGAAAACCCTTTTCTTTTTCAACTCTTTTTCGAAAAATCTTAAAATGAGAAAAAGTTTGATCTTTATTTTGCAAAAAGAAACCCAAGTAAAACGGGAGAAATCATCAACCAAAACAAATGCAAATCTACTTCCATTTAAACTTTTAGTTTTAGTTGGTCCAAAAAGATCCATATGAATTAATTCTAAAGGCCTAGTTGACATGATATCCTTGATTGGTTTAAAGGAAGACTTGGTTTGTTTCCCAAGTTGGCACGCACCACAAATGCGGTCTTTCTCAAAATTCAAGCAAGGTATACCCTTCACTAATTCCTTTGAATTAATCCTAGAAATATGGTCAAAAGATGCATGTCCTAATCTTCTATGCCAAAGCCAAGAATTTTCATCAAAAGCATTCAAGCATTTAGTAGAACAATCTAAATTAAGCATGTCAATAATATAAACATTATTATCACGAAAACCGGTAAGAATACAATCATTAGATTTAACATCAAAAATCTTGCAAGAAGTATCATCAAAAACAACTTTAAGTCCACGGTCACAAAGTTGACTAATGCTAAGCAAATTATGTTTCAAACCATCAACTAAAACAACATTCTCAATAATAGGAGATGCACCAATTTGAATGTTACCTATACCGATGATAGTTCCTTTGGAGTCATCCCCGAAGGTGACGGTGCCACCTTCCATGTACCTTGATAGGGTTGTGAAGTTGTTGATATCCCATGTCATGTGTCTTGAACAACCACTATCAAGGTACCACCGCTCCCTACGTCTTGGAGCTTTGGTGTGTACCTACATCAAACAATTTAAGACTTGATTTTGGTACCCACATTTTCTTGGGTCCTCTAGGGTTAGTGTCATGAACCCAAACAAGATTATTTGTTCTATTTAGTTGATCATAGCAAAACTTAGCTAAATGTCCATTCTTACCACAATATGTGCATCTATACACTCTACCATATTTAAAAGCATAGTGGGTGTGTGATTTGTGAGCATGAGAATTTTGAGCATGAAAAGATTTAGCATGAGGAGTGTTATTTGTAGTGTGAGCATGGGGAGTCTTAGCATGTGAAGTGTTAGCATGTGAAGTGTGCTTTTTAGAAAACATGTTCTCAAGTTTCTTAGTATTGAAAGCACAATCATTTAAAACTTTTTCGAAATCATTCATTTTGGATTTAAAAGAAGAAATTTCTTGTATATCAATAATAGGAGATTTTGCCTTACAAGAACTCTTGTAGGCACAAAATTCTTTTTGCATGAAAATGAAATTAGAAGAAATATCATCTTTTTCTTTAGAAACAATGGCAAGTTGATTCTTAAGAAAAGCAACTTCTTTTTGTAATTTTAAGCATTCAAGTTTCTTATTATCATAAGTTTCAGAAAGTTCTACAAAGGCATGTACTAGAACTTCCTTACTTAGTTCATCATCTTCATCATCAAGGGATTGAGGGGTTACCTTAGGTGTGTTTGCCATGAAACACATATTAGCTTGATCCACCTCCTCTTCGGACTCGCTTTCCGAATCCCATGATGCTTTGTAGGCTTTCTTCTCCTCCGGTTTCTTTGGCTTGAAGGAGGAAGTCATCTTCTTCTTGAACTCCGGACAATCCGCCATGATATGTCCGGGTTTGCGGTAATTATAGCAAATGATCTTCCGCTCCTCTTTGCCTTCGAATCTTCTCCGGAAGTTGAACTTGTTCTTTCGGTACAACCTCTTGACATTCCGCACAAGTAGAGTTAGCTCCTCATCTTCTTCTTCGTCTTCATCATCGTCATCATTGGTGGATGAAGTCTTGAAGGCTATGGATTTCTTCTTTGAAGTAGTGGCTTCTTCTCTTGCCTTCTTCTCCATCTCATGGGTCTTTAGGTTCCCAATGAGACTAATGATGTCCATCTCGTCCTTGTCGTTCAACTCCTTTAAGGTGGTGGCCTTGATCTCCCATGAAGAAGGAAGCGCCCGAATCACTTTCCGCACCTTTTGATCGTTGGAGATGTCATCACCTAATGAAGAGAGACATTAGTGATTTTAGTGAAACGAGTAATCATACTATCAATAGATTCTTCATCAAGCATTTTGAATGACTCATATTGGGACCTCAAGAGATCTATTTTAGCTCTCTTGACTTGTGAAGTCCCTTCGTGTGTGACCAATAAATGTTGCCAAATCTCATAGGCGGATTGGCAATGAATTACCCGTGTAAGGTCATCCTCATTCAAGGCGGTTAATAGGGAGTTTTGGGCTTTGGAGTTAGCCTCATATTCTCTAAAGTTGAAGTCGGTCCAAGTGCTCTCATCACTATCGGGTGCTACATAGGGTTTAGTCAAGGACTTGGCCACTAAGCTACCCAAAGATTGCAAAAATATAGTCATCCTAACCTTCCAAATTGGGAAATTAAGTCCATCAAATTTAGGAGGGGTTTTGATGTTATCGGCCATGTTTACTAGTGATGAATGAATGAATGAATGAATGTTGATTAGCAAATATTAAGGATCTCTCTATGGATGTTAAGCCAAACCTAGAGTCCAAGCTCTGATACCAATTGAAAATCACCTAGAGGGGGGGTGAATAGGTGATGAAGCTAATCAAAGGGCAATTAAAAATTTAAAGCTACAACAGTCACCAATCAAGAATCACAAGATGAATGCAAGCAAGTAAATATGACAATGATTATGATGAGCAAGAATAAGAGCAAGTATAGTAAAGTAAAGAGTGCAAGAAAGTAAACCAATCGCAAACACAAGGATATGTTATCGAGGTTCGAGCACCCAGCTCTACTCCCCGCCTTCCCCAGAAGGATTCTAGCTACTTCCACTATCACAAAGATCTCAATTACAATGGAGTACCCAACTCCACAATCTCAGTACAAGTAATTTCCTTGGTAGTCAAAAGACCACAAACTCTCTCTTTCAAATATCTCTTCCCTTACAAAGGTCCTTAGAGAATATTGAGTAGGAATGAAGCTCTTGTTGTAAGTGAAGAAAGAGATTTAAATCAGAGAGTATTTGAAAACCCTTCAGAAAATCAGTGAGAAATTCAGCACAAAAACCAAGAAACAAGTCTCTTTTGAAAGCCTTAAACTTTTGAATTTTCTAGCAAAAATTGTTGTTGTAACCAATCTCTCCCCAAACACCCCTATTTATAGGAGAGGGCTAGGGTTTAGGGATAAAACATATTTACTGATGTTTAGGAGGTAATTAGATCAAAATATATCCTTAAACGAATTTTTAAACACAAAAGACAAAAATAAACAGCTCTTAAAAATCTGCCCGTTACTGTTCAAACGGTCAGATCGGTCGACTGGGCCGGTCGACCGGTAGTACAAAAATTCGACCGTTATAGGCTAGCGGTCGACCGACCCGGTCGACCGAGAAAACCTGTGAGCAAAAACAATAGTCCGGTCGACCGCCCCGGTCGACCGACAGACATGCACATGGATACGTGCATCTGCCAGAACTTCGGTCGACTGGTCCGGTCGACCGGACCAGACTGACACAGACTCGGTCGACTGCCCCGGTCGACCGGATCAGGTCAAAAATTGATTTTAGAAAAGAAAACAAAGAGGATTTGATTTTAACAAAATACTTTTGAACAGGGAATAGTATAAAACATAAATATATATCTGCAGGCGAAAACTTGTATGCAAAATATTTTTGTATAATTTAAAAGAAATTATTTTGGAATGAGCATGTGCGCAAAAACGTGTGTGATAGAGCTTCAAACCTATCCACTATTCTTTAACATACTATAAACTGAAAAACAAATTACATGAAGACTTCTTGTGCTATCTTCAAGTCTTTGAGCCATCCAATGCCTTGCTAGAGCCTTCTCTTCTATGATCCTTCCTTGATGTGCAATTTGCCTTCCTTGCTTTGTGGAACTTAGAAGTTCTTGCAATAGCTAAGCGAATGGTCTCTAAACATGGTACAAACCTGAAACTTATCTTGAATAGAATCATTAGTACCAAATAGCACTAATTTGGTTTGTCATCATCAAAACACAAAACAATTGGAGAGTGTAACCTCTTGGGCCAACAGAGCTGCGGGTCCAAACTCTAGTGGAGGCTGAAAGGGCACGTCAGCATGAGATGCATCGCCTCCAGGAACAGATCCGTTCTCTGGCTAAGCAGAATTACTAGCCTTCTGCTCCTTTATGCATTATTCCCCCTTTTTTTAACACTCCATTTGTCAAATAAGAATGTCTATATTATTTTATTATTTTTGAATCAAATAATAAAAGTCTTCAAAGTTTTGTTTCATCTTTATCCTTTCAAGTTCTGTGCTGGCTATAGATGAGCTCAGTTTTCATAATCATAACCCTTGACTGTTTATGAAAACGCAGTTTTCAGTCGACCATGAACAATAAACTCAGGCTGAACTGAGTTCTTGAGCGAGACGCGGCTCTCATTTGTAGCGGAGACGCGATTCTGGGAAACGCGACTCTGACTCACTAATGGAGACGCCGTTCAGGTTCACCAAGGAAGATGCCCGAAATTTTCTTTTTTGATAAGGACACGACTCTAGCTTAAAGACAAAGAGGCGTTATTCTGAGACGCGAATTATGTCCTTTACTAAAGGGAACACGGCCTTCATATTTATGGAAGGACACGGATCCATGGACGCGCCTCTTGATTCTGTTAGGATGCATAATTCAGGATGCAGTGGAGACGCGATCTTAGGCTCCACAAGACTGACGCATGGATCTCAGCTAGTTGATGGGGACGCGGTACTGGCTCAATAGAGACGCGGTTCTGGTCCCTTAATAGAGTGCAAACTTAGGCTGTATTGAGTTTATGATGGAGAGTGGCTTTCATCTTGCAATGGAGGCGCAGTTCTGGGCTCCTCGAGAATGACGCGCGGGTCTTCGCTGGTTATTGAGGACGCGAACTTTAGGATGCAGCTTTTAAATCTCACAATTTGACGTGAACTCAAGATGCAACTCCTGAATAGACCCAATTAGCTGAGTAGACGTGGCTTTGAACCATTCCAGGAGAGGCGATTGTGGATCTTTTAGCAGGAATGAAAAGAACGCAGCCTTCGGGTTCATGAAAGGATGCAGATTTCAGTACGCGACCTTTGAGTCTGCCTTGACGCAACCTCCTAAGCGTCACATGCAGCCCGTCTTAAAGATCTAGTTGGACCTTTAAATGCCAAGTCGGCGTTGACGATTGGGGACTTGTGTCCTCTAATGTTTTCCGAAGCGGCAATCCACGCGTCAGCTCCTTACTTGGGTTTGACGTTCATGCAGGAATTAAGGCTGATGGCTGTAGGCTGTCTAAAAATCACTAAAAGACAAGCCATTAAAAAGCAGAATTCCAAGTTCTAGACGCGAGGGTCGAAACCCGCGTCTCAGCCAACACAGCAGCATCAAGGCGCGAGGGTCGAAACCCGCGTCTCAGCCAACACAGCAGCATCAAGGCGTGAGGGTCGAAACCTGCGTCTCAGCCGCACCAAGGCGCGAGGGTCGAAACCCGCGTCTCAGCAGCATCAAGGCGCGAGGCTCAACAGCCACGTCTCAGCCACACCAAGGCGCGTAGGTCAAAACCCGCGTCTCAACAGCTCCAAGGCGCGTGGGCTGACACCCGCGTCTCAGTTGTAACCGTCCCGGTTTCGGGGCCAATCACGGCCCACATAATGGGGAAAGTTAGCCCCCATTATGGAGTGTTTTTAGGAAGCACGTACGCCCCTGAAACCCCTATAAATAGCCCCGTCGCTATGAAGGAGGTGGGGGATTTTCGGACGAATTGAAGAGAGGGGATTGACAGTCGAATTTTCGGTCAGAGGACTTCTGGAAGAAAAGAGCTCTGAGAGAAAAAAAGAGAGAGTTAAACCCTTCAGAGAACTTGTTGTGTTCAAGTTGCTCTTTGCCTACCTTCTCTTTGAGAGTTTTGGTAAACAGAGCTGAGTTACTCCATCTACCATCCGAAGAGGAGATCCCTGGAAGGTCTCGACGGTCACCCGGTCAACGGAGAACAAGATTCACTCTCCATCGCCACTTGAAGAACCCAGCCTTAAACAAAGGGAGGATTCAAGACTCAACATCCTCCCTCCCTTGTAATCGGAAGACCAATCTGTTGTAATCTTCTATCCAATCAAAAGAATTTTACAATCGAATTCTCCTTTTCCGACGCATACAATGGCTCTGATTTTTATGCCATTAATTGTAAGCCTCATGGCTTGCCTATAAATAGCCCTCCTCTTCTTAACAGTCTGTTATTCAGACTGTTTCCCTTAAGAGCATACGCTCTGAGGGTCTTCGTCTTGACTTATTTTTCTTCTCTTCAAGGGGATGTGTTCTAATGGACAGCGAGAACTCAAAACTTTCATACTTTCCTTTAATCTTTCTCAGCGATTATCACTGTCAAGTGATTTCAAGATCAAAAGGCATCACTTTAAGTACCTTTTACGGCTGCGCCTTGATGCATAAAGTTCAACCTCTAAAGGTTTCTTCTGCGGGTAGGAACCACTTGTCGCCATGAAGTACTCAGTCCGGCTGAGTTTCTGTTTTCTTGCCCCTCAAAGAGATTCGATCTCTTAGTCTTCTTTTGAAGTCTGACTGATGCGCCTGTTATTTGGAAGTCGCGTCTTTTAGACTTCTTGATGAAGCGTGAGTCGATTGATCTTGGATTTTTAACCCAAAATCCTTTGAATGCGAGCGTGATGAACTCGGTACTTGGATCTTGAGACGCGAGCTTTGTACATAAAGCCCGCGTTTGAGGTTCTCGACTTAAAGAATTTTAATTCTTTTGGGGCTTTTGGACTGGGTTGTGGTAACCCCTGTTTCTCAAACGCGGGTGTGGCGACTTCTGCGTCTGGTCTACCTTGCGTCTCATATTTTGGACGCAGGTCTAAAATCAGACCGCGTTCAGATCTGTGCTGGTTAAATCCGCATCTGAAATCTACAACTTCAACTGCATTTGTCCTTCAGTTTTTATGCTGTTGCCTTGAGAGAACTTTAAAATTTCTACACTGGGCATTTCTGCATCTGAAGTTTACTACTTCAAATCGCGTCTGCTTTTACATTTCTGTTTCTGCCTCAATAGAATCTTAACCTTCTGATTATTGTTCGTTGCAGATTATGGCGGTCTCAGTCAGCCTTTTGCATCTTTGCTGGGCCCTTGGGAGAATATTTCGACTAGCGAGCTTGATTGATGGGCGAGCACTAGAGAAATCAAGGCTCCTGTTCATGGGCGAGGAGGATTTCATGATTGATGACATCCGTCAAGACCTTATTGGACATGATGCACCGGCAGTGCCCCCGGGTTTGTCATGGTCACAGTGGGTATGGTGGTGGATATGGTTCTTTTGCAGGCCACGGAAAGAGGACGTCACCTGTAAGGTCTCGGATCCTCCCTTCACCAATCTTATCCCCAGAAGTGACATCGACAAAAAACCCATGCTCATTAGATAACTTTCTGGTGGTGAAGATGTTCATCAATGAAGGATTATGGCCCACACCAGTTGGTCGGGTGGAATCAGAAGGTTCTGCTGCATTTCGACCTCGAGAAACACCATTGTTCTTAGTCAGCGATGAGCTTCTTCGATGTTTACATCATGCATCGTGATGTAATTAGCATCTGATTGTCTCAACTATGCTCAGCCTGTATTCGGCGCTCTTCCAAATATTTTGGAGTGGTGGGAATGCTTCAAGGAGTGAGTGCAACCTTTTACTGAGAGAGAGGGACTTCTTTGTACTCCTTTATTGTAACACTCAATCTTATTGTATAAGAGAGTGTATCACTTTCATATGTTTGAATATAAATAAAAGTGACACTTTTTATTGTCTTTTTATATTGTCTTGGATTCCTTTTTCATATTGAAAATCAGACAAATAGAAGTAAGAACCTTTGACTTGCTAAAAATGTGATAATAATCTTAACGAGTCAAAGTTTGGAGAAAAATCTTGTTTCAAGAATTCAAGAATGCTGTCAGAGGTGTGATATTAACTTGACAGGAGTAGGGTAGTTCTTGTGGACCTGTCAATCTATAAATGAGAATGACAAGTGAAATTTGTACCCACAGAGGATTACAAATGAGTTCTCATCAGAGATTTGGTATTAACTTGACTAAGACTCAGCTGAGGATTTAATGAAAATACTGTTAGAGGTGTACTGTTAACCTAACAATATTTTTAAGTGGACTTGTTATTCTGTTAACAAGATAACAAGTGATACTAGACTCGCGGGGGATCTAGGAGAACTTTTACCGTTAGATGTGTAATATTAACTTAACGGGTTAAATTAAATCTTGTCAGAAGTGTGATGTTAACTTGACAAGGATGTGAGTCAGAGGTGTGATATTAACTTGATTCAAGAGTGTTTCAGCTTTATTCAGGAAAACTAAAAGTGTCACTGTCATAGGTGTAATGTTAAACTTGACAGTGAGGGTAATGTTAGGGGTGTAATTTTGAACCTGGCATTGGTCATCTCGACTCCGACAAGGAAGTTCGAGAGAAAGTCATAGCCATAGGTGTATTGTTGAACTTAGCAATGAACTGGACGCTAGAGGTGTGGCATTAAACTTAGCATCACTCATCTCAGCTTCAATATGGAAGCCTGAGGGAAAGCGACTGCCAGAGTTTTAATGTTGAACTTGGCAGCAACTTAATCACTGCTAGAGGTGTAATGTTAAACTTAACAGTAATCTGTCAGAGGTGTGATGTTAACTTGACAGGAATTGGTTCGCGATAGGAGTAATTTGAGGATTTGTCATTCTGTGGATGAGAATTGACAAATAGAATTTGGAATGTCAGAGGTGTAGTGTTAACTTGACAAATTTGAAGACTTGCTCTTTCATGTAGAGGAGAAACAAGTGAAGTTCGTACTCGCTAGGGAGTATTAAAGTTTTTCATTGTCAGAGATTTAATATTAACGTGACAGAATCCAGTTCATTTCATTAAGGAGATGAACACCGGTATTTTTTTTGTGATCCTACCATTCTATGGGTGAGAATTGGTAAGAGATTTTGGAGGAGAGAGTGGGATCAAGACCACTAGGATTTTTAGCAAACCCTCAACAATCAACGAATTTAGTATGCCTTTACCAACTACCGTTTGAGTTGGGCTAGCCATGTTATTCCCCTCAGCATGATGAGTTATCGAAGACTTATGTTGGGCTTAAAAGCCAACATTTTCCTCTATCCTTGGCCGTCGGAGGCGTCGGATGTCAGTCAGAAGATTAACTAAGCTAAAACCAAAGTTTTACATTTTGTTTCTTTCTCAATATTTACATTATACATCATGACGCAGCCAGTGTTCGATTAGCTTGACACTGATCTATCGTGATGTGATCTAGTAAAGGAAAGAAGCTCTTCTTGGACCTGGAGTTTTGATCAGAGGTGAAGTATTAACTGGATCGGGCGAAGAGTGCTATCAGGGATAGTATTTCTTCAAGAATTTGTCGTTGATTGGCATCATGAGCGTATCATCGTCTGAAGTTATGAGGCGATATGCTCCATTTGAGTAGACCGACTCCACTACAAATGATCCTTCCTATTTGGGTTGATTTCTTTGTCTTATGTGTCATTACCATAGGTCTTCTGATAGCTAAGACAAGGCCACCTTTCTTGAAAGTTCGCTCCCTAACTTTCTTGTTGAAGGCTTTGGTAATTCGAGCTTGGTAGAGCTCGATTTGCTATTGGGCTTGCAGACATTTATCGTCTAAAGCCTCCAGTTCTTGGAGTCGCAGTCGATGCTTCTCCTCATTTGTCATCTCTGTTGTCAAGGTGACGAGTAGAGATGGGATTTGAATTTCTAGTAGGGGTACTGCTTCACACCCATATACCAAAGAGAACAGTGTAGTCTTCGTTGAGGTCCGTACTGTCGTGCGATAGGCCCATAAGCATTCACCTAATTTGTCGTCCCAATCACGTTGGCTTTTTGAGATGAATTTCTTGAGAAGCTTGCCAATAGTCTTGTTTAAAGCTTCCGCAAGGCCGTTAGCAGCTGAGTAATATGTCGTTGAGGACACACTCTGAATTATGAACTTGTTACAGAATCTCTGAAAAGTCTGACTGACGAATCGGGGCCCGTTGTCGTGGCACACCAAAACGGTATATGACGTGATATTTAACGAATTTGATTACATCAGATGTCTTTACTTCCCTCAAAGGGATAGCTTCAGCCCATTTAGAGAAGTAATCGGTTATGGCTAAGATGAACCGGTGTCCTTTGGATGATGGTGGGCTTATAGGGCCGACTACGTCCATCCCCCACATCTCAAATGGGCAGGTAGAAGTTGTAGAGCGAAGATACCCCGGTGCTTAATGGATAAAATCACCATGGACTTAATAGGCATGACATCGTTTGGCATAAGTGATGGCGTCAGGGATCATCGTAGGCCAATAATATCCCAGTCTTCGGAGTCGATCCCCAAGCTTTGGACCAGGTTAATGAGCTCCACACATGCCGTCATGTGCTTCTTTGAGTACCTCCTGTCTTTTCGTGACAGACAGCGAAGAAAGATCCCGTCATGCGATTGGCGATACAGTGTTCGCATGATCGCATTATAGTAGAATTTGAGGGCTTTCCTTCAAATAGCGGACGCTTCTTTGGGATCATCAAGAAGGATGCCATACAAGGCATAGTCAATGTAAGGGAATCGCCAATCCCTAAGCTCTGGACCGGCTGACGACTCAAGAGCTTCTTTGACTTGACAATCTCTTGTCGGCTTTTGGTGATCTTCAAAAGCGATTCTTGGGCAATACAAGTCGCGGCTGTAGACAAGTATTTTCTCTACTACTCTAGCTAGAAGGGCTAAAGAGGCAGTGAGAGATGCCAGTGCATCTGCATGCCCATTTTGCTGGCGTGGTACATGGTCGATGTAAAAGTTTCTGAACCCGTCGGCCATAGAGATAGTTGCCTTGTAATAGGGTATTAAGTCTTCATGTCTGACTTTGTAATCCCCGCGAACTTGGTTAACGATGAGTTTAGAGTCACCATATACCTCGAGATTTTTAACGCCAATCTCATCGGCGATTTGCATTCCAATCAAGAGGGCATTGTATTCCACTACGTTATTAGAGCAGGACTCGGTTAGTGAGAAAGCTCGAGGAATCACATAGTTCTGTGGGGAGACGAGTACTATCCCTATTCCGGCTATGACATGCCCTTGCAGACCTGTTCTCGATGCACCATCGAAGAAGAGTTGACACACTTGTCTTTCAAAAGATGTCTGGGTCAAACAAATTTCAGCGACTTCGTCTGGGAGATCCTCGTAAAGTTAGGTTGTCTTCGGATCTGGATGTTCAGCCAGGAAATCCGCCACCGCTTGTCCCTTCACGGCTTTTTGTGGTAAAAAACGCATTACATATTGGGATAGTAGTACAGCCCATTTTGCCGGTCGACTGTTTAGTGACGATGGCTTCATCATGAGTAACCTTAAAGGGTAACCCTTAATATGACGTTTATAGTCTGGCCCACCAAGTAATGTCGCATTTTCTGGACAGCGAATACCAATGCCAAATATTCCTTTTCGATCGGGTTGTACCGACACTCGGCTCCAATCATAGTCCTCAGGTAGTAGATTGCTTGCTCGTGTCCCTAATCATTATTCTGGGCTAGTAAAGCTCCTAAAGAATGATCCATCACTCGAACATATATCAGGAAAAGTTTTTCAGATATCGGAGCTGTAAGGACCGGTGGTTGCGTGGGTATCATTTGATTTCCTCGAATGCTTGTTGGCAAGCATCATCCCAGATGAATGAGACACCCTTTTTCATCAATTTGGTAAAGGGTTGGCATCTTTCAGAGAGATTTGAGATAAACCTTTGGATGTATGCCAGTCGTCCTTGCAATCCCCTAAGCTTTCTGAGGTTCTTTGGAGGTTGCATCTCCTGGATAGCGTGAACTTTTTTCGGATCTAAATGAATTCCTTGGGAATTTACCACAAACCCTAAGAATTTGCCGCTGGCTACCCTCAGGAAGGATTTGGTGGGGTCATCTTCAACTGATGTGCCCGCATGATTTCAAAGACTGTCTTCAGATCGCTATGTGATCGCCTTCGGTGCGGCTTTTCACTGCAATGTCATTAACGTAGCATTCCACTATTTTACGCATGTGCTCGTGGAAAATTGCATTCATACCTCTCTGATATATTGCCCCTGCATTCTTTAGTCCGAAGGGCATAACAGTATAGCAATATACCCCCAGTGGTGTCCTGAAAGAAGTATGTTTTTCATCATCAGGATACATTTTGATTTTATTATACCCTGAGAATCCATTCATGAATGACATTCGCTCAAACCCGCACGTATTGTCAATCATGACTCCGTGATTGGGAGATGGAATTCGTCTTTGGGACAGGCCTCATTTAGATCGCAAAAATCAATGCAAATCTGGATCTTTCCGTTCTTTTTGGCAACGGGGATGATATTGGCTACCCAATTAGGATGTTGCTCTTCCTAATGAAGCTAGAGCCTATGAGTTTTTAACTTCTGACTGGATTGCTTCCATTACTTCTGTGCGGAACCGTCGCTGCTGTTATTTGACTGGCTTCATGTCTGAATTAATGTTAAGGCGATACATAGCCACTCGAGGATCAAGCCCAGGCATGTCCTCATAATTCCAAGCAAAAACATCTATATACTCTCGCACAAGAGATATTAAATCTTCTTTCTCAGAGGATGATAGGCTTTCGCTTATAAAGATGGGCTTAGGCTTAGCCTTACCTCCCAGATTAATTGGGCAACTTTATCCTCCGTGGGTGGCTCGCGCTGTTCAAAGCGAGTATCCTAGAGAGTATTTAGGTGTTTGATCCAAGGATCTTTATCAGACTGGATCATCTCTTCATCTCTGTCTTCCAGGTGGCTTGCTGAAACCATATATACTGAAAGTTCTCTGAAGAGGTTGCCAACACTAACACCTACTCCCACGATGACGTACCAGATGAGTAGTTATCATATAATAACTTTTCAGACTCAGAGGCTGAAGGAATTAGGGTTGACACATAACCCAAACCCCTGCGAGTTCGATGGTAATAATCAGCGGTTTTTCCTTTCGGAACGAAAGACCAGAGTAGGGTCCTCCTTCCTTTGCCGAAGTTCAACCTAAGACCATATGCCAGATCATACCCCATGCTTTCCATCATTCTGAGTATATTTGGCTTATAATGGGTGAACTGAGGAGGTTCATTCTCCCTTTCTGACTCTTCATGAGACATCAGCTCGGACTTGATTTGTCCAAAAAGGATTGATTTTTGGCCTTTGCGTCTTGTTGGGACCATCAATACTGATTCTTGCGCATCACCGACATCTTGATATCTTTCGAAGAATGACTTCATTGGTACATGCATTGATGTCAGAGCATCCATTACCGACCAGGTGTCATTATCTACTTCGGTACTAGTGTCTAATGGCACTGAATCAGAAGCGAGCACAGAAAAGTAAGTCAAATTTAAATCTTCATTAATATACCACCCGCCTACATCATTGGCGGTGTTATTAACATCGAGCTTTTTAATGCTCGTTACAAGTAGATCTAATTCCATATGCACTCTTCTTTCTCTAGCTCAGTGTCAGCTTCATTACCAGAGTCTGGTTCCTCTGGTTGTAGGTTCTCGTTTGTTTCTAAAGAGTCCTGGTACAAGAGAGAGTCTGTGAAATAGTTCTCTACCTCCTTGAACAGATGCCTTTTAGCAATCAACGTTCATACCTTCCCACTTCCGTCGATGTATTTCATAACTTGGTAGAGAGTGGAAGGGACGATGGAATTACGATGGATCCATTGTCGTCCAAGCAGCAAATTGTATGAAGTGTCAGCATCGATCACATAGCATGTCACTTCGGACTTTAAGTCCCCAATTTGGCATTTGAGTTTGATCTTCTCCATTGGGCGCGTACCATTGGTATTAAAACCATAAATGGTAGTCTGGGTGGCGCTCAATCGTTGAGTAGGAATCCCTAAATGTTGCATGACCCAGCGAGGTATAATGCTCAACGCGGATCTTGGATCTACCTGGATGCGGTTTACTTTAGATGATCCAATATACCGTATAAAGTATAGGGGGCGATCATGTTTCTCCTTAACCTGCATATCATCTACCGTGAAGGTTATGTAGGGATCATTTTGGGAGGCATGGAGGCAATCCTTTACATCTTCCTTCTGTGGTCCACCCGGTATCTGGGTCATGAAGACCTCAGCATTAACTAAGGCTTCCCTCAGAGCTTCTCTAGTTGACTTTGATAACCTCAGGAGCTCGTAAAGGGTGATTCTGGCCGGGATATTGGCCAATTGAGCCAGGAAGTCGAAGCGGTAAGGTGTTGTAGATCCTTTTGCGTTGTCCTTTGGGAGAGTTTTAAAAAATCGAAGCTCTTTCTGCTTCTCTACCAGTTGTTTCGTAGAAGACTTGGCTGACTCTATAGTGGGTTTAGGAGGGCTTGCCACCATTTCGTCATACTTTTGTAAATATGACTGACCCGAATAAGTTTCTGCCACGAGTGGTTTATTAGGTTCTGCAGCAAGAACTATTATTTCCTCTTCTAAATCAGTTAGTGAAGGGACGTCAGTTTCTGCTTCTTGGGAAGAAGCGCACACCACATTACATGACGAAGCTTTCGCCTTGCCTTTGGCCCTTCTGCTGGTAACAGTGATCCATTGCTGATTGTCCACCAGGTCGGGATGAACCCACATAACTTCCCCTGAGGTGTGGGGACAAGTACAAGACCCTTCTCTTGCTAATGATGAGGGTCCATATTAATCATTCTTAGTTCCCCTTTCGGGATGGGAACTACTCCGGACGGTGCTGGAGGCTGTTTTCCAAACTGAAGAAATGATGTCATATTAGCCGTCACTTTCTTCTGCTCTAGACAGAGCTTTAGCACTTCTGCATCCATCAGAGCTTGAAGGATGCCTTTGAAGACATAGCAGCTCTTGGTGGGGTGTCCTAGCATCCTATGATATAGACAGTAGTTAGGATTATCGGTTTTACCGACTTCTTCAGGACGTCTAGCTTCAGGAAGCTTCAATCTTTTGCTCTTATTGAGGAACTTTAACAATGAATTAATATATTTATCTTTGAAGGAATACTGCTTATTGGCGCGTGGCTGACTTGAAGAACCACTTCCCTTGACCGGTTGAGGTTTGATAGGGGATTTGTCTCTGTCGCCAAGTTATCTTTCCTTTTTGGTTGAAAAGATGTTTCTAGCGTGCGCCTTGTCGACCTTTCGGGTCTGGGTTTATTTTCTTCTGCCCTAACCCTAGAGACAATTTTTTCAGTCTGTTCACCTTGCTGGACCAATTGCTTCCAGGTTCGGCTTTCAGCAACTCATCTCTGGGCTAGAAGTGAGGTTTGTAGATTGTGGCGGCATGTTTCTACCAGGGTGACCTAGGTCATACCGCTAGGACATCGGAGTGTCATATTCCAAAATCTTTCTACAAATAATTTGACTGACTCCCCCTTTCGCTGCTTTGTGGCCAAAAAAGTACGCATTGTGATCTCTGAGTCATCTTCAAAAAGCGCGTTAGGAAGAGCTTCTCCAGATCACTCCAATTTTTAATGGAACTATCTGGGAGCTTCATGAACCATTCAAAGGCAAGCCTTTTTAGAGTGCCGATGAACAAACGTGCTAAGATGACATCATTATCTACCATGTTCCTCGTCTGAGACTTGAAATAGTAGATATGTTGGTTCGGTGACCCTTTGCCGTCAAATGGCTGTAGGGTCGGAGCTTTGAACTTGGGGGGTATGGGACAAGGTCCCACTCGGCCGGATATGGCCGGACCACTCCTGCTTCTTGGAGGCCTTTCCGATTAGTAAGGGCCTCTAGACGTTACTCCAATTGACTCATTCTTTTAGAATGAATCCTTCTATGGTCCGGGTTGCCTTCCCCCTTAGATGAGGATTTAGACGACTCAAAAGTAGATTGCTCTTTCTCCTCGATATGCATAGAAGATGAGCTTTCTCCTTCTTTTCGTTTACCTTTAAACATTTTAGAGGAGGTTTTGTCAGTTGACTTTCTCTTGTCTTCAAGCAATTGTACCAGCATCTGTTTGAGGGAATCGATGGATTTTTGTTGAGCACGAATCATCTCGAATTGTCCCCTCTGGACCTGGGCTTGTTGCTCAAACCGCCTGGCCATCTCCTCTGGAGTATTTGTCATGTATATGAAGGCTTCCTTCTCTATGGAAGAGTTCAAAGCCTGCGACTCTGCAACGGCGGAATGTGAGTCATTTACTTCAATGTCCCGAGCTAAGGCACTGTAGTTAATCAGGGCAATCGCTCCAGTCTGAGTGCAAGTATGCCGATCACTCCTCCTGATTCCGTGTCAGACTCATCAGAGCTGACCATTGGTTATTTTTTTCTACTTCTGCTTGCCATGTTTGCAGTGATTTTAGGGTACTCCGCAT
The DNA here is from genome assembly GCA_038442645.1 of Agave tequilana. Lineage (NCBI taxonomy): Eukaryota > Viridiplantae > Streptophyta > Magnoliopsida > Asparagales > Asparagaceae > Agave > Agave tequilana. Next base: position 178,800 of record JAVJIF010010569.1, read on the forward strand.
CAGAGAAGGTCCTCCTTTTGCGGGAGCGATATATTTTCGCTGATCGGGAAGTTGGGGTCGACTGTCTCAATATCGATTGTCGGCTCACATGTGAACTGCAGCGACACTCAGAGAGCATTGTTATGATAAGCTGTTCACAGCAACAAGATAGAGTAATCAAATTAGCACCCCTCTTCCTTGTCAAGTAATCTCTTAGGTCCGTGGGAGGGGAATCGAAGAGATTAGCCTCGGATTAACGAAGTCTTTTTAGCTTCTGAGAGCTATCCATGCTTCGTAAAGCTGAGACGCAAGGTTCTGAGACGCGGAGCTTATGCCCTGTAAGATAAACACAGCTTTCACGTTTTGGTTCTGAAACGCAAGTCTTGGGCCTCCGCTGAGGAGAGACGCGGCTCTCGCATTGCTGATTGTTGCATCTGGGTAGCGATACTTGAGAAACGCAGGCCTTCTGGATCCCACGTATAAATGTAGAGGCGTGGGTCTCGTGTCTCATATAAGGGCCATGGACCTCGCGCTGCTGATCGTCGCGTTTGAGAAGTAGAGCTTCAGAAACGCAAGTTTGGTGAGCCTCATGTTTACGTTTCCAAACGCGAACTTCACGTGTCTGACGTGATTCAGAAGAAACGCGGGCCTGAACCTCGCGTCCTACATCTGTTGGGCAGACAGTTGTTCCAACTTCTCGCACCTGTAGTTAACACGCACGTCGTCTTTATCGTCGCTTAGCATTCCACTTACGCCGTAAGGGTTGATGGGAACCCCCGGTAACTTGGTGCTGAGGAAGGGGATAGGCATGAATGGGCTGAACATCAGCAACGTTAACCACGCGGGCCTCATGGGAGACGTTGACACGGGCGTTACGTATGATGCGATTAGCTACGACATCCTTCTTGCCAGTCGCGTCTGAGGGGATCTCAGAGCGGACTCGAGAGCAAGTCCCCGAGGAGACTTTGCGGTAGGCCCGTGCCTTAGGGCTCTTGGAGCCAGAAGAGAGGAACTCTTCATACTTTACCTGGTCGAACTCCACGACAAGTGATTCGACCGTTTTTCCCATATAGGTGACGTCACCTTGCGCCACAACTTGCTCGTCAGTAGAGAAAGTGTCCCCAGCGGAGTTGCTATCTCTTGTTTGGTGGAAAAATTGAAGATCGAAAAGTAAATTCTTTATTTGATTGTAAAAAAAGTTACAGTGGATCAATAATCCTCTTACAAGAGAGGGAAGATATTCAAACTTGAATCTCCCCTTTGTTTAGTGTCAGGTTCTTGATGTGATGGTGGAAAGTGAATCTTGTTTTCCGTTGACCGGGTGAACGTCAGGACCTTTTGTGAATCCTCCCTTTGGATAGTAGACGAAGTAACACAGCTTCTGTCCGCCAAGGATCTCAAAGAGAGTGTAGACAAAGACAAACTTGTGCGCAGTAAGTTGTTAGAAGAGTTAAACTTTCTCTTTCTTTTCAGCTAGAAATCTTGGTGTTTCTACGGCTTACAACCGAAGTTCTTTTTACCAAGAATTATCCGACCCCTCTTACATAACAAAGTGGGCTATTTATAGAGGTTTCAGGGGATGAACGTGTCCCCTAAAAACACTCTATAATGGGGGTTAACTCCCTCATTACGTGAGCAGTAATTGATACAGTAATGAGGGCAGTTATAACTGAGACGCGGGTTTCGAGCCTCACATGTTGCTAAAGTGATGTTTGAGGAATGCGAGCTTCCAATTCTGCGTTAAGCTTCGCGTGAGATGCGGGCTTTGGACTTTACGTCTTGGCACTGCAATAATACTGGGACGCGGGTTTCAACCCTCACGTCTTGGTCCTTGCAGTGATGTCGAGACGCGGGTTTCAGCCCTCGTGTCTTGGTGCTACGCTGGTGGCAATGATTAGCCTTGTGTCTGGAGTTTGGATTCTGTTTTTAGATGACTTGTCTTCAGTGATTTTTAGACAATCTACACAGAGTAGATGTTAGCTACTAGAGCTACCTACCGTGTGTTCCCAAACAGGGATTGATTTTTTAGCTTCGAGAAGCTAGACGAATGTTCAGCTATCATGGATGATGATCGACCATGTAATATGGAAGGTATAGGAACAGTCCAGATCAAGATGTTCGATGGAATGATATGAGAATTAAAGGAAGTGAGGTGTGTACCTTAACTTAAGAGAAATCTTATCTCAGTTGGTGCTTTAAAAACATTGGGTCTTGAGGTATCAATAAAGGATGGAGTTCTCAAAATGACCAAAGGCTCAATGGTGGTTATGAAGGGTGTCCGTCGGCATAATCTCTACTACTTTAAAGGTAGTACTATTACAGGACAGGTGGCGACTTCTACAGATATAGATGATGATTCAATCAGGCTGTGGCATATGAGGCTCAGACATACAGGTGAAAGTCTTTGCAAGCTCTTACAAAGCAAGGTCTATTGAAAGGTGGAAGAACCTGCAAACTAGATTTCTGTGAACATAGTGTCATCAAAAAGAAGACCAAGGTGAAAATTCAGCACAGCGACTCACTGTACCGAGGGGATTCTGGATTATGTTCACACCGACGTTTGGGGACCTACCAAGACGACATCTATTGGAGGTAACCACTACTTTGTGACTTTCATTAATGACTATTCTAGGTGATGTTGGGTATACACCATGAAGCACAAAGGGAAAGTCCTAGAATTATTTGTGGAGTGGAAGAAGAATTTGAAGAAAAGCACGAGAAGGAAGATCAAGGTCCTACGGTCAGATAACGGAGGTGAGTAAAAGTCTGATCTTTTCCTAAAGCTATGTCATGATGGCAGCATAGACAGGCACTTCACAGTAAGGGAAACGCCGTAACAAAACAGGGTAGCAAAAAGGATGAACAGGACTCTGGTAGAGAAGGTCCGATGTATGTTATCCAAAGCCAAATTACCAAAGAACTTTTGGGTTGAGGCTTTTGACATATGCTTTCTATCTCGTCAACAGGTTTCCTTCATCTGTGATAGGAGGTAAAACTCTTCTGAAAGTTTGGTCAGGGAAAGCTGCTCAGGACTATGATTCGCTAAGGGTATTTGGGTGCCCGGCCTACTGTCATATTAAGGAAGACAAGTTAAACCCAAGAGTGAAGAAAGGAGTATTCGTAGGATTTAAGAATGGAATAAAAAGCTACAAGATCTGGGATCCTAAGGACAGGAAATTTGCTTTCAGCAGAGATGTCACTTTCGATGAGGCTTCAATGTTGAAGTCTACAATCTTTGAGCAGGTGGAGATTGAGAAAACCAAAGAAGTATCACAGCAGGTCACAAGTGATGCTACTTCACCATCTCTAGAAAGCTCAGTAAGTTTTAAGATCATACCTACGGTGACACAGGGTAGTGATCATGTAGCCGAGCAGGATACTGATGATGTAGAGGATCAAGGACAGGTTACGGGTGATGTCCATGAATCCAATGCAGTTGAAAGACCCACAAGAAATCTGTGCAAACCTAGTTAACTTACTATAGATATGATTGTGGCCTATGCTCTCCCAGTCGTCAAAGAGGCAATCCCGTTTACATATAGGGAAACTGAAATCAGTTCAGAGTTGAAGATGTGAAATGATGCCATGAAAGAAGAGATGAGTTCGCTACACAAGAATGACACTTGAGAACTGACAGAGTTGCCCAAAGAAAAGAAGGCAATTGGTTGTAAGTGGGTATATGCAAAGAAACATGGATCTATCAAGGAAGATACTGTACGCTACAAAGCCAGATTAGTGGCAAAAGGCTATGCCCAATGAGATGGCATTGATTACAACGAGGTGTTCTCTCCTGTAGTAAAGTACTCGTCAATTCGAATTTTGCTAGCGCTGGTAGCACAGTATGAGTTGGATCTTGACCAGCTCGATGTGAAGATCACCTTTCTCCATGGCGATCTTAATGAAGAGATCTATATGACTCAACTGATGGGGTTCAAAACTGCAGGTAAGGAGATTATGGCATACAAACTGAAGAAATCGTTGTATAGATTGAAACAATCTCCTAGATAGTGGTACAAGCATTTCGACTGCTTCATCAGAGGACAAAGGTACACACGCAACCATTATGACCCATATGCGTATTACAACAAGCTACCTAGAGGAGAGTACATCTATCCACTGTTATATGTAGATGATATGCTTATCGCTTCTAAAAGCAGATCCACAATTGATAAATTAAAGAAAGGCTTGTCTTCCGAGTTCGAGATGAAGGATCTTGGTGAAGCGAAGAAGGTGCTGGGCATGGAGATTGAACGAGAACGAAGGAGTGGCAAGGTGAGCTTGACACAAAAGGAGTATTTGCAAAAAGTACTTCAAAGGTTCTACATCGATGGTGATACAAAATCTGTAAGTACACCACTGGCTCCTCATTTTAAGTTAAAAGCCACTGTGTCTCCAACTACTACTGAAGAACATGAGTACATGACTGCGTGCTATATACCAGCTCAGTTAGTAGTTTTATTTATGCAATGGTGTGTACAAGACCTGACTTGTCAAAAGCTGTCTCAATAATTAACAGATACATGCATGATCCTGGAGAAGGTTATTGGGAGACAGTAAAGTGTGTTCTACGGTACATTAAGGGTACCATAGATGTTGGATTGGTATTCGAGAAGAATTTCACAGGTAAGTAGGAGTGTATCGATATGTTGACTTTGATTATGCAGGAGACATTGACAAATGCCAGTCTACAACGGGGTATGTGTTTACTACAGAGGCCGAGAATATAGCCATGACGGAGGCTATGAAGAAGGCAATATGGCTTCAAGGCTTACTCGATGACTTGGGGATTGAACAGGATCTGTTGAAAATCAATTGTGATAGCATGAGCAATATCTATTTAGCGAAGAACCAGGTGTATCATGTAAGGACGAAGCACATCGACGTCAGGTATACAACTCAAGCACCAGTGAGTTGGTGCTTTATTTTACAATCTACCGTTGATTGTCTACTATAGAGGTCGAGTACATGGCCATGACGGAGGCTATGAAGGAGGCAATATGGCTTAAAGGGTTGCTCGATGACTTGGGGATTGAACAACATCTTTTGAGGATCAATTGTGATAGCATGAGTGCTATCTATTTGGTGAAGAACCAGGTGTATCATGTAAGGACGAAGCATATAGACGCCAGGTTTCACTTTGTTCGGGAGATTCTTGATGAAGGTGATATTGAGTTACTAAAGATTCACACAAAGAAAAATCCCGCATATAAGGTGGTGTCAGGAGTGAAGTTTACACATTGTAAAGAGTTGCTTCATATCCTTCCAGTTGCTTGAGCTCAGTGGAGCTCTTTTGGATGAACTACAGATGACCTGATCCCTTGCGCAAGGTATGTAGGCAGTCACACTGGTGCAGCCACTTTCGAGTCGACAGGTACTATGATGAGTTCGGTTCAGATTTGAGAAATCTTCACCGAGGTGGAGAATTGTAGGGAGAAAAGATAAAAATGTATGATGGAGTTTTTTAAACTCATCGGGAAATATAGTGCAGATATCGGAAGCCAAAAGGAGCGAGAACGACGCGAGAATAGAGCTTATCTCAGGCCAGCAACAGGGCCGGTCGACCGCTCAGTCGACCTGTGTGTACAAACATGCACAGGGTAGCTCGGTCGACCGCCCGGTAGACCGTAGCATGAGAACGGTCAACCGCTCGGTCGACCGACTGACATGATGAAACTCTCAGTTGAATACGGTCGACCGGGTGCTTGGATCGATCGATCGCCCGGTCGGCCGAGAGGCGTATCTGGGCGCGAATCTGTTACTCCTTTCAGGATTCGGACTTTGTTTCTGAATTGGAGATAAATCCAATTGGGGTTTCCTAAATTCTTGGGTCTCTTTGGCTATAAATAAAGGGGCAGAGCCCTCTTGAATTGTATGCAAGATACAAATTATATTGGTTGTTGAATCAATAAAATCTCTCTTGCCCCGAGGACGTAGGCAAATTGCCGAACCTCGTTAAATATTGTGTTTTCTTTCTCTCTTGTTTCTTATTCTTGTTATTCTTGGGGTACTTCTCTGCTGCATCTGTTGAGTTCCTCACTGGTTGTTGCCTTGCGTGCAGCAAATCAATTAATTGCCATTCAATTAAAGATATTTTAATTATGACAAGTTATATATACATTTTTCTCATGTGTCTAATTTTAAACCTAACAAGTTCTTTCATGAGTATATAAATACTACCTCCCTTAGAGTGAAAATACATTGAAAAAAAAAATCTATACAACTCTCTTTCTCTCTCTCACTCTCAGATTTCTTCTCTTTTAAACTTTCAATCTCTATTAGTTTCAAAAGTTTTAAAAGAATTCGCAAAAGCCTTCTTGGAGTTTGTGCCGACGAGTAAGGAGGTCGCCTGACTGAGGGTCATTGTATCTCCGGGATCATTGTCGTGAAGCCCTGCACGAGAGGGGGCAATTTGATTCTTGGAACAGTACAGACTTCAATCATCAAGCTAAACTCTTTTTTCTTGATACTTTATTTACTCTGATTCAGATTTTGATTATTTATTATTGTTTTAATTAAGTGGTTACAGATCGATAAATTTTCTCAACAAAATATACACTTGAAACAGATGTATCATGTTTTTAATGTGTATCTGAAACTTTGTCCGACATGACACAATCTCATGATCGAAAACCGCAAAAAATTTGTGTAGGACGTTTCATCAGAAAATACGTGTAGAGAGTTGAAGCTAAAACTAAATGTTTTGTAATTGCATGATCCTCATTTCTTTTTTTCTTCTTCTTCTTCAGAAAGCAATATTCAGTATTTATACAACTAAACAAGATATTAACTAGAATTTTGGTTCTATTCCAACAGCCTCCCTTGCAACATCATCAAAGAGACATGTAAATCTTCTTAAATCTTAATACCAACAAGAAGAATGACTCAAGGCCATTTCAGAAAGAGACCCTTCTGATCTTACAGCTAAAAAGACGAGAACCTTTTCCTACCAAATCTCCCAACAAAGTCTAATTGATTTCACGGAAAAGGCATTGATGGACACCTACCAACTTCCTTCCCACAAATCCACACCAACTCCAGCTAGTCGCACATCCATGGCATTCAACAAAGACCATTTACATACGATGAGACCAAAGTCAAAACGAACAACTAAAAAATCTCAACTTGAGCGTAAAACTTCTCACAATTCAATCTCAACATTTTTATGTACTCGCTCTCGGGGTACATGGGGAGCATGATGGAGCGGGTAGAAGCGTAGCCGTACAAGGTTGGGTAGTCAAGAAAAGTAGCCGTATGTCCGTCCATCGACAAATCCAAGGCAGTAGTAGCCCCTTTCCAACCAAGTGGTGCTCTTCAGGCCGACGCAGCGACAGAGTGGGTGTGAATGTGATCTGATCATCGATGGTCTTAGTGTGAAGCCAATGGTCTGATAAATATGTGCTTCGGTTAGTCATGGGGCACATATATGTGTCTATTGGGGCATTAGTTGTTCTGATCACGATAGTTATGCCTCCACTAACTTCATTTCTAGATTCTGTGGAAATTGTGGCAATATTAATTGCTCCCACAAAGGCATATGGTTCAGCTCCATCATCATTTTTATTTTATTTTTTGTACATTAATGAGTTTATAATGAAACATGTGGCGATATTTCACTTCTTATATATATGTGTGTGTATAGTGACGATCCGGTGAGAAAGTTATCTTAGGTGGGATGATGAGAAGAGAGCACTGGAGCCGTAGGATTATCTTTTGGGTGGTTAAGATTAGTTTTTGGGTTAGTTAAGGCAGTTTTGGGTGATTAATTTAGTTTTTGGGTTTTAGTTTTATTTCCTCCAAATTTAATCTCAACAACCCAGAAACTAACCGATGGTTCCAATGACCCCTTCTCATCTTCTTACGTAAGCTAGATTTCTCACTGGATCATTACTCTACATATACATATACGTATACATATACATACACATACACATACACACATACATACATATATATACACACACACATACAACATATATATACAAACACACACACACATATATATATATACATATATACATATACATACACACACACATATACACACATGTATACACACACACGTGTGTGTGTGGAGAGAGAGAGCTTGCGTCCTTCCAAAAGGATTTGAGGCCGAATCCTTCCCACTCAAATACCAACATCCGACATTCGAATATAAGATCCACTCCATTAAAGTTGATTTATATTATTTCAAGTATCTATAAACCAAAGATCAAGTGTTTTGAATCCTTTTTTCAATGCTTCAAGTAGGAAAAAAACAGACGACCTAAATAGTGAGTTAGTTTGTTTAACGGTGTGGAACATTTGAAACTTAACAAAAATTTGTTTGTAGGGGTTTTTAAATGTTTAAATCATAATAATATGCCCGGATCGAGAATTTGTATATCTAAAGATATAGATCAAACCAACTCGTTACTTTTGGTTGTCCATTTTGGGCCGCTTGATGGATGTGTAAAAAGTATTCAAAATACTTGAATTTTGGTTATAGATACTTGAAATAATATAGATTAACGTCAAGAGAGTGGATCTTGTGTTCGAATGACGGAGGGTTGTATTTGAGTTGAAAGGATTCAGGCTCAAATCCTTTTGGAAGGACACAAGTTTACACACACACACACACACACACACACACACACACACAGAGAGAGACAGAAATATGTATCTCAGCCGACAGCTGAGAGTACCTCTCAGCCTGCGGTGACATGGCACAATATTAACCACACTAATAAGTTGTGGCCATCTAATTGGAACAAGTGAAATTGCTATATCCTCTTCCGGTAAAAGGTAGTAGTCCTGCTATTATTTATTATTATTTTTCCCCTTTTTCTTGTTCCGTGTGCTGTCAGATTTAGGTTGAGTTTTCGCACATAAATTTTTTCTAAAAAAAGCGGGATCCAGATCAGATACTTTTATTTTACTTTACAGACCAAGATCTCCAACCTCTTCATCGGGATTTCTTTTTCTATTTTAATATCGACCGCCGACCAAAACACATCTCCTACCCATTCAGGTCGTCGTCGTCCCCGATCTTTCTCTCGATCTAAATATGAATCATATATCATCGTGTTCAACTTTCTCACAAAATATTGAAAATTTTGAATGGTTGAGATCTTTGGATACTGATCAAGAGGTTTTCATTTTATCCTTTTTTTAAATTTTTTTCCTGCAATTTCTTATATGTAAAAAAATTTGGGTAACATCGATGGAACTGCGACCTAGTTTACGTTTTACAAGATAAGAATCACTTTTACCAAAGTCATTTTTTCAGTTAACAATTTCACAGTTTTGTTAACTGCGACCTCAGTCGCAGTTATTTAATTTTAAAATTACCTATTTTTCTCATGGTCACTAATGTGTAAGTATTGCAACTAAGTCGCAGTATTTATTAAAATAATTTTTTCAGTTATTATAGACATCCTAAAGTATGCGATTACAGTCGTTGTTTTTAATAAATTATATCTCAGTATCTATATAACTACGACCTTACCTGCAGTCCATAATTACCTTGCATGTGCAATCTTTTGTGCAATCCTTTAATATATTAAGGATTTCGACAGAGTTCGCAGTATTATAAAATATCACTTTTTTTGCAAAAAATATGGACATCCTAAAAACTGCGACTACGGTCGCAGTCTTTTATTCAATAGTCACAGCTATCTTTACAACCGTGACCTTAGTCGCAGTTTTATTTATTATAGTTCAGGCGTGTGATTTTCAATTATTTCTTTTTATTTAGTTCAACAATTATTTTGATAGGATCTGAATTTACATGGAGATATGTCTGGAAGGTTAGTTATTCTTTTAGGATAATAATTTTTCACAAACAATGAAACATACAACTTCTACAATGCTTGTGAAAGGAACAGAGATTTTGACGTAAAAAGAAAAGAAATAGATAAGTCACGTTATTTGTAGAAAATTTTATTGCAATAAGGAGGGTGTGAAGAAGTTGTCTAATAAAAGACAAAATGGCATTAGACCTTTTCCAATCAATGCACGCGAGGAACTGCTAGACAGTGGACCCTACGATCTAAATTTAATGTAATTTTTAAAATGGTGTCTGATTCGGATATCCATCTTTCAAAGTTGGATGCTGTGTTGGAAAAATTTGCTATAGAAATCAGTAATGAATGCAAATTTAGGACAGTAAATGATCAATCATCACAGTCTGAAACAAATGTTGGTTCCAGTGGATCAGTTGTGGTTTTACGAGATGGTGAAAAATTGACTGTACGCGATCTAACTGGTCATGTACCTACAAAGGGAGGCCTAAAGGCGCATCCAGACTAAAATCTGATTTTGAAGATTCTCTATCATAGAAGAAGTCAAGCATCAAAAGTGTGTAAACTGTCAACATCTGAGCCATTACGATCGGTTGTCCATTATTGGTATAAAATTAAACTCGTTATAGAATTTAATTTAAGTTTGATGTTTCAAACATTTACGTTAATTTTTTACTTTCAGAGGAGGTAGTTTCAGGTTGCGACTACCTGAAATGAATAAAACTTTTATTTATACATCTTTAGGCATCATCTGTGACCAAGGTCGCAGTGTTAATGGAAAGGCATATCATTGTACTGCGACCTTGGTCGCAGTACAGGTACTATTATACTTTCAAGTGTATTTCATCTTTTGTATTAATGTAATATGTTGTACTTTATAATAATTTTTGAATACAGTGAAAATATTTTTTTAAAATCCACCGCGACAATGATGGCGTATTCGGACAGAATGCTGTAATTAATTGAACATAAATTGTGATCGATGTATGTATATTTCTTGAGTTAATGGAACCTTAATTATTCCTTTGGACTGTGATTTCGGTTGCAATTATCAATTTTATCAAAAACAGTGGTTTCAAAACTGCGACCAGAGTCACAATTCATATTTCACTATATTTTTGGGTTGTTTACTGCTCTAGTTCTCTATGAATTATTACATTAAGATTTTTAATTATGTTACCAGTTTAATATGTTGAACTATTTTAATAATTAAATTGTATATTATGAAATTTAGACCTTTATAACGATTACTGTGACCTTGGTCGCTATTACGATTATACTCTTAAAAGTTAAAATTTCAGGAAAAAGATTTAAGTTTCAAATTTTTACCCTATATTGTGACCATAGTCGCAAGTTTGCAAGTTTTTAAATTAAAATAAATTCATTATTTTTTATACACAAATATTCCTAAAAATTTTAGGAAAAAAACAATTTTTATTAGAAAATTTCAGTTATAACTTTCTTCTTTGGAATTAAAATTCAAACTGGTTAAAAAAATTAAGGGCAAGAGTCACTTTTGCATTGAACTTACATAAAAAGAACGAATTTTGTGTAAAAATAAAATTGAAAATCAAATCTGATTAAAACAAAAAAATTGGGCTTCAAAAACGTAAAAAATTAGGGTTTTTAAAAATTTTTTATCTACTTTTTACCGCGTTTGTTTTCTTGGGCGCCATGTAGATCGGATCTTTTATTTTAAAAAAACAAATTTTTGCACGAAAAATTTTGAAAGTTTTAGTAATCAAAGTCCTTAAATTTTTTCGAAGTGTAGAAGTTAAAATTTCAGATCTGTAAAAATTTTTGGGAGTAACAGTTTTACTGCCGGCAGTAAAACTTTGTAAGAGAGGGTATTTTAGTCAAACACAGTTTCAAAGTGACTTAGGCATTAAATGCGCGAGATGTTTTGTCTTTTATCCGCCAAAAAATTGAAACTTGCCTGACTATTAATCAACCACGTCCCACCGATTGAGAAACTCTCTTAGCTGACGTCTGAGGTACAGAAATATATATATATAGACTTGTGTCATTCCAAAAGGATTTGAGCCCGAATCCTTCCAATTCAAATACAACCCTCCATTATTTGAATACAAGATCCACTCTATTAACATTGATCTATATTATTTCAAGTATCTATAAACCAAAATTTAAGTTTTTTGAATACTTTTTGCTCATCAATCAAGCGATGCAAAATAGACGGCTGAAAGTAGTGAGTTGGTTAGATCTATGTCTTTAGACATACAAATTCTCGATCCGGCCATTTGATTATGATCTAAAAATTTAAATACCCCTAAATCAGTTTATGTTAGGTTTCAAATGTTCTACACCTTTAAACTAACCAACTCACTATTTAGGCCGTCGGTTTTTCCCTACTTGATGCATGGGTAAAAAGTATTCAAAACACTTGATCTTTAGTTTATACATGCTTGAAAAAAATATAGATCAACTACAATGGAGTGGATCTTGTATTCAAATGTCGGATGTTAGTATTTGAGTGGGAAGGATTTGGCCTCAAATCCTTTTGGAAGGACACAAGTCTCTCTCTCTCTCTCTCTCTCTCTCTCTCTCTCTCTCTCTCTCTCTATATATATATATATATATATATATATATATATATATATATATATATATATATATATATATATATATATATATATATATATATATATATATAGACACACACACACACACACACACACACACACACACACACACACACACACACATACAGCTTCAAATCCTTTTGGAAAGACACAGGTGTGTGTGTGTAGAGAGAGATGGACTTGTGTATCCAGAATTATTTGAGGCTGAATCCTTCCCACTCAAATACAACCCTATGAAATTCGAATACAAGATCTATTCCGTTAAAGATGATCTATATTATTTCAAGTATTTATAAATCAAAAATCAAGTATTTTAAATACTTTTTGTCCATGCATCAAGTAGGGGAAAAACGGACGGCTTAAATAGTGAGTTGGTTAGTTTAACGGTGTATAACATTTTACCTAACAAAAATTGGTTTGTAAGGGTTTTAAATGTTTAGATCATGATAAAATGGCCGGATCGAGAATTTGTATGTCTAAAGATATAAATCTAATCAACTCACTACTTTCGGTCGTCTATATTGTGTCGCTTAAGGGATAGGCAAAAAGTATTCAAAACGCTTGATTTTTAGTTTATAGATACTTGAAATAATATAGATTAACTTCAATGAAGTGGATCTTGTATTCAAATGTCGGAGGGTTGCATTTGAGTTGGAAGGACTCAGGCTCAAATCCTTTTGGAAGGACACAAGTGTGTGTGTGTGTGTGTGTGTGTGTGTGTGTGTGTGTGTGAAAAAGTGCTCCTATTAGGTCTCTTTAGATTATAATCTAAGGAGAAGACCTAAAATCCCATCATAGAGCATCTCTAAGGATGATCCACTCCATTAATTTTTGATTTACATATCCTAAAATGATTGTGTATAAAAAATTATGTGCTTTTGATACTTTTTACCCATGCATCAAATGGTTACAAAATGAACGGGTTTTCAACAATAGAACAAATGACACCGTTTGATCGATGGGTAAAAAAAAGTCCAAATTGCATGATTTTCAATATATAAGCATTTTAGGACATGAAAATCATGATAAATAGAATGGATCAGTTATAGGAATGGTACATGATGGGTTTTAAGCCACCTTCTTAAATTATAATCTAAGAAGATCTACTAAGAGCACTTGACCCTATAGATTTTTTATCATCTCCTTAGATTAATCTAAAGATACCTACTAGGAGCACTTTTTTCACACACACACACACACACACACACACACACACACATATTGAAAATTTGATCAAAACTTCAATAACTTCTCTAATGTCTTGTTAAAGAGTAGTATTAGAATTAAAACTATATAATATTATTTGTATTAACAATAAATATTTTCTTATTATGTAATTATAATGCCTATATATTAGTATGACCCTCATCAATGATATACACAATTCTCAGTTTCTTCAACTGATTTAACGTGATATCAAAGCCTCACAAATTATCGTCATTCTCACACAGTCCTCATGCCTCGCTGGACATCATTCATATAGCGCATACTTTGTGCTGGGCCATTCTAGCCTCAATGCAATTAGAATTTTTTTAAATGATAGGCTCAAGTCGGCCTTGCTATACGAATGAAACTTAGAATCAAGCTTCAAAAAGTACTCCATCACTAATAAGAATCAATCATCTCCTTCTTCAAAAGGTACTCTAGTTGGCCCAAAAACTCTTCACCTTAGTTTCATGATGACTAACTTTTGAAGTTATGTTACTAATGATCTTGTGTTTAATAAGTTTCAGATATAGATCAAGATCTTAGTAGGTGTTTAGCTTCAATAAACGATTCAAAGTCAAGTTTTGGAGCAAACATGTATTGATTCAAGAGTTCGCTCATCAAGATCGCATCTAGTATTCAAATGAAGTCAAACTCTTTGGATCGAGTTTGGATCGTGTCGACTTGGAGAAGAAGACTTGCATCTAGGTTTATTTTTGTTTAGATTTTGTGTAAAGATAGTTTAGTTTTTATATGCTCAAGTTTACAAACACACACAAGTTCAAAAGTTTTGGTTTCGGTTTAACTGTTATAGATTTTCAAGAATACATTTATTGGTTCCATGAATAAATTTCATCAAAAGTAGTTTACATAGTTTATATATATATTAGATTTCATCTATATACATTCTTGTTTCATATTGTCTAAAAACTCATTTTGATGATTCTAGTTCATGATTTTAAGTTTTTTTTTATCAAAACTTATTTTGAGATTTAATGTCAAAAATATAGATATATAATTTATATGGGTATTGGATTCTATTCATACACACTATGCTTAAAAAGTTTTTCAATATCATGTTTATGTATTTATACAAGTTTTGAAGAAAACGAATTTTCATTTCAAAATCTATGTTTTGGAAAATACCGTTTTCGTTTAAAGCTTAATTTCTATACTTCAAAAATAGTTCAAATAGTTTGTAATATGTGTTGATTTTTGATTACACATATTTGTACTTCAAATATTTACATAAACTTATTTTTGTGGATTTTATGTAACTTTATGGGATTTTATTAACTTTATGGGATTTTATAAGGATTTATCAAGTTACACTTTCAAACCCTAACACCTAGTTTTGAGCCTTCTCGGTCGACCGGACCAAAGCTCGGTCAACCAGTCGGTCGACCAATATGCACAAGAACATGCACAAGGTCATGCCTATATGGCCAGCTGACCGTGCGGTCAATCGACTGGCACTACCTAACTCTCGGGTAGAGCCCGGTCGACTGAGCAATCGACCAATAGGCCTTTGGCCTTTGGGGCGGTCGGGTGGTCGAGCGACAGGCAATTTTGCCTTGGGGCCGGTAGACCGGGCGGTCGACCAATGGCTCAAACGGTCGAAACTCTGACCATTAGTCGGTCGACCGGGCGGTTGACCGACAACCCATTCTGGGCAGATTTTGACCTCAACGGCTAATTTTTCCTATGCCCTATATAAAAGGGGTTTGAGGGCTGTTTTCATTAAGATTTTCAAGAGTAATTTTTCTCATCTTCTCAAGTATTTTCAACAAGTTTTTAAACAAGTTATAGAACTTCAAAATCATATCTTTATTTGTTTTTCAAAAGTTTTCAAAAAAATCAAAGAAATACAATTTTTGGGAATTCTATTTTGTTCTTAATTTTTCATATCTATAAAGAAGTTTTTCTCAAGTATTTTCTTTGTGTTTTCTTTTTCAAACACTTTGATTTCTCACACTTGAGCTACTCAATTGTATATCTACCTTTAGGATCTTGTTTTGTGAGAAAAATTATTTGTGATCCTTTGAGATCATTAAGTATTATTTGTGATCATTGGATCATCAAGGTTGTAACTTTTTTTTACTTTAACTCCCTCTTGTGCAAAGGTGATTGTGTGAGAGAGTTGGAGTTGTGTACTCCAAGGTTGTAAGTTATAATTTCTCAGTGGAGGTTCTTGTGTGGAAGATCCTATAGTGGATAGTTGAAATCCTTCTATGTGAAGGCGGGGACGTAGAGCAGTAGCTCGAATCTCGAACATATCTCGGTGTTTGCGTTTGATCCAGTATCTCTTAACTCTCTACTCTCGTATATCTGGCATTGCTTTTATTACTTATATCATATACATGTTTGGTATTGTTTGTATGACCACACTTGTATTCAACCAAGAGAGCTATTGAAGCACCTCAACTCTTAGTTTAGAGGAATCAAGAGGAGTAGTTTCAGAGCCCTTCACCGAGAATTCAGACTCACTATTGGTTACACCTTGTGTGTTAGCAATTAAGTTTAAATTCTGCATCATTTGATATTAGATTAGCACTACACCTATTCACCCCCCTCTACGTGTACTTTAACTCTAACTCTCAACTATCCAACATCTCTTTCTCATTGTCTACAGTCATCCAAACTTTTGATGTTACATCTATTATGGATTCGCGAGGGAGGTGTTCCAGATACAAGATTTTTGATGATCAGTCTTCAAAGAGCGTCATGTGGGATCGACATCAACTTTCAGATTTTTCAGCAGATATTTTTAGTTTTTATTTTATTTTAATTTTCTTTTATGCAAATTCATAACACTTCCTACATTGTGAGTTTGCGAGGAGGTGTTAAAGAGTAGTATTAGGATTAACATTATATAATACTAATTGTATTAACAGTAGATATTTTCTTATCATGTAATTGTAATATTTATATATTCGGGCATGATCCTCATCAATGATATACACAATCTTTAGTTTTTTTCAAATGATTTAACATGTCTAAGAAAAACTTGTGGAAAGCTTGAAAATTATAGCTACAATCAAGAGTTTCCTAACCAAGTTGAAAAAAGAAAAAATCAATGGGATTAAATTATAGTGATATATATGATGATTACCCAGAAGCAAAAGTATAAGAGATGGACATCTTCAAGTGAATCAATACTAGTGACTTATACAGCAACACTGCGAAAAAAGTGCTTCTTTACATTGAGTCTAAATATGTGGATTTCCACTTAATTTTCTTACATGTAGTTGCAGCGACACTATAGTTTCAACTACGTGTAACTTTTATTCTTGTAGTTGGAGCACATGGTCATGTGTTTGGTTTGACAACTTGTAGTTGCTGCTCCGACTATATGAAATAAAAAAATAGTTGTTTGGTTCCATGCAAAGTGTTATAGTATTGCATAAAAATTACCAAAAGCTGATGTATAAATCTTTTTAATTTTTTTATTATACTCAAATGCTTTAGCTAGAACTATAACCACTATGGTTGCAGTTCCAACTATAGCAAATAGACCTAAAATGTAAGTCTAGCGAACTCCTACAATTAGAGATACATGCAATTTTAACTACATCAAAACAAACAATGGGATTAATCATCTAGTGTAGTTGGAACCACATTAGTTCCATATAGAGTCATCCAAACAACCCACTTCACCATTTAATTTTTCACATTTTTTTGAAGATGTTACGTATAAATTCCCATATACTCGTCACTACCTTGTCTCAATGTGTGAGGTGGGGTTGAATCCTACCCTACACTCTTGTCCCCTTGTAAGAATATATTGACTACAAGGCAATTAGCTCATCTAAGATTTGAACATTATTTTCTTGGTTGAGACGCAAAACTCATGGGGACAATAGCTAGCTAGCAGTACATCCTACTCCTCAAGCAATAGAAAAATGTCCCACCACTTTAATTGTAAGTCACAGCACTTTTTGCACGAGAAAATCCCTAAGAAAATGACATACTACTAGCATTTTTTTTTAAGCACTGGATAAGGGTTTTATATAAAATAAATGCATTAACTTGTCTAAAACAGCTTGAAAATTAATTTAGGACAACCAAAGCGTGAGTACGTGATTCCTTTCATACGACGACCTTGAGCCAAGAAATTTTGAAGCTTCACGTCTCTATATATGCCTTGTATTGTTGAATAAACTCAAGAAAAATGAGTACCAAAGTTTTGGCATATTCATCTCTTGTAGGAAATGACAATAATATATGTATCATTACATGGAAAGGTGTTTGTTTGCATTATTTGAAAGTGAAGTACGATTGATTCTTTGTGTGAAAATCATGTAAATGGAGGAACTCAATCACCGCGTTGAAAACGCCAATAATTGATCGAGAAAGAATACGTATGCAAATGTTTTCATCAAGCACCTGTAACTGTAAGGAATCTTGCTTTCGGTCCTTGCAATCGGAATCAAACAGCAAGCCCTTGTATCCATCAATCATCTGGATATTATCAGAATTCTGGTCCTTAGAGTTCAAACCAATATGAGCCAAGTATCCGGGATGCTGCATTTTTGTTCAGAAGAGAATGAACCTTGAAGATATGGTAGTTAAGAGTGGGGCAGATATACATCAACGATATGTGAACAACATTAATTTTTTTTTTTTTTTGAAGGAAAACGTCATGTATGGCCCCATTTTATTAATGAGAAAGTAACGAAACAAAATATGATGCGGCCACCTTCAAAAGAGTCAGTTCAGAATGTAAGTCTTTTGTGTCCAGTAAAGCAGAAGGGACTCTTTTTTTGTGCAGGCTAAAATACATAGATAAATAGTGACAATATCAAGAATCTATCATACAGAATAAAACAACAATCGAGAGTAACATGCTAACATATCAGTTAGGTTTGCTCAAACAGAAAATTTAGTACCTCCTTAAGATCAAGTGCCACCTGATGAACATCATTATTGCCAGCAAGAAAATATGAGAACTAGCTAACATGATAGGACTTCTTGGATTATAGTAAAAATATCTAAATATAAGTGTTGATCATCGGATGAGTCCCTCGATCAGGTAAAATTTCAGATGAGTCGTAAAGAGTTCCAGGTCAAAGACGTACTTAAAGATTTCACGTCAAAAGCGAGAATCTGTGACTCATGGAAATTTAAATTAGCACACGTTGACAGCATGGTCAAATTCAATAAATACATACCTCCCATGGGTACAAGTCAAGAAAGCAATAATTAATTGCAGGTGACCCTTCACCACTTGAAACCATCTTCTCATGAACCCTCATAATATGATGATAAGACAAGGTGAATGAGAGATTTGCTTTTAAATACTTTGCTTGATGGACATGATAAAAAAATTTATTCTCTCTTCAAAAGTATGGCCAATGATTTTGATGAAGAGATTTTTTTTTATTTTCTCTAGTCAGCAAGGAATCAATTTCTACCCTACTTTCTTCAGCCAGCAGCCATCCACCTAGGATTTGATTTTACTCGCCAAACAAATGTTCACCGTTTATTTCTGTACACAGCAGTATCCCATGTAAAAGCTCAGGCCTCATACAGCCAAAGACTGGCCTCACACAACCAAAGACTGCGAGAGGATTGAGAGAGAAGTCTGCAGTTTGGAGTTTCAAAAGCACTTTAATTGGTCTTCGTCTCAAGTGATATTGTTCCCTCAACACAGAATGAAGGAATTATATATACTTTCCTAGCTAATTTGGTACTGTGAGCATGAGAATGAAGACGGCAATTATGACAAGTAAAGGCCCAACAAATTTTCTTTCCAAATCTCTTTGTACGATGCTGCTCTTGCTTCATTCAGAAGCTCTCATTGCCGAAAAGGGTGATGGAGGACCAACGATGGTAAAAGGCGAAAGCGAGCTAGTGCAGATAAAACGTGTTCCCTCTCTAGTTTCACAACTGTTCAGTTGATGGCATGTTTTCAAGGTTCTTGGTTACCGAACTCTACTGTGTAGTTAGATGCGGTTTGCATCATAGGCACCTACGATGACCGTTGGTACTTGTAAGTGTCGATATTCCGCATTTATATAACTTGTCCGTTCATATCAGCGACATGAGTTCACGGATTTTGGACTGGAACTTTAGTACAATAGACAAACTCTTGGTTTATAGAAGTGATATGTGTTTGTATGTATACGACTTTAGTAGACAAACAATTTTTTCTTTTATTTTTTTTTTCCCCACCAAACAAATAAACAATAAGAGCTAAGTTATTTGCAACAACCAGTCAGTCAAGTAAGGTTACTTAGATTCTAATCCCACCGTATTGCTTCAAATTAAATAGGCAATGTTGTATCCAGGGGGCAATAGAGCGAGGAGTTTGAGAGTGATGCTCTCCCAGGGCTGAATCTTCCATGGTTGATTCCTGCCGTGTCTCCTCTTCAGCTATTGCTCCCTCCTTTTTCTTCGGTGTTTCTCTTCCTGATCTTCAATTTCTTGGTGACTCCCATCCCCTTTTTAGGGCTGGTGGGAACCGGTGGTGATTTCTCATGGTCGACCAATTGAGTTCTATGAGGCCGGTCACTAGATCCCGAGTTGGGATCTCTAAGGATGTTGATGGAAGGTTGTTGGAGGGAGATGAGGCTCCGCCGCCTATCCATGCTCAACAGAAGCTCGTTGGTGCTGCAGATGTGGTGCGGCAGCAGGTTAATGATGTTGTGTAGATGGACGTTGCCTCTGATTCTTCCGACTCTGAAGATACTGGGATTGATGCGGGGAGAGGTGAGGATCGTAGGATGTCACTTTCCCACTTATTGCCGAAGACTGGTGACTCGGTGGCAGCCAAGGTGTTTGATGGAATGCCACAGTTGGACTCTGTTGATGTTGAGAAGAATAGAGGGTTTGTTTCTGCTGTCGTGGGGACAAAGAAGGGAGCTGCTTCTGTTAATAGAACCCCGTGGTTAACTTGTTCAAAGACAACCGCAACTTAGGCAAGGGCATCAAATTGAATATGGTGGATTCCGTGGAGGATATGTTGCATCTTACGGATGCGGATGTTGATGATGTTGAAGAGATATGGGGATTTTGTTTAGTGGGCCTATTTTCAGGTCGATTCCCTGGCATGGATGCGGTCAGGACTATTCGAGAGGGGTGGAAGGTTGAATGTAACCATTGGATCCATCGTTCGGGATGGATAGTATTTAAATTTAAGTCGGAGGAGGATAGACTTAGTGTCTTGAATGGGGGACCATACTTTATCTATGGGAGAAGCTTGATGCTGAAGAACATGCCAAGATGCTTCAGATTTGGCGGCGAAGAGTTTGCTACAGTTCCTGTATGGGTTCAATTACCGGGCCTTCCTCTTGACTGTTGGAATGCACGCGCTTTGAGCAAAATTGCATCCAGAATTGGGAAACCCATCACCACTGATAAGATGACCTTCACTAAAGAGAGGCTTTCCTTTGCTAGGGTGATGGTGGAGGTGGATGCTTCAAAGGAACTCGTTTCATCGGTGGAAATCAAGCTTCCGACTGGTGATATTTATAACCAAGTAGTGGTATTTGAGGTTTCACCAAAATACTGTAAGAAATGCAAGGTGTTTGGCCATATTGAGGGGGACTGTAGCAAAGTATTGGAAGGGCCAAAGCAAGCTGCTTATGTGCCTAGGAGGATGACTCGGCCAGGTGGTGTGGCTGTGCATAAGAAGGGGGAGACTAGTGGGAATATGAGCGTTGCCATGGTGACATCAGGTAAGGCTACGCCTATGGGTACTCAGTCGGTGAATCGGGATGTTGAGGTGACGCATGGTGTTGGACTGATTGGGAGCAGCAAGCCTACGAAGGGTAATTCGGACCCTATTCTGCTGCCAGGAAAATCTGTTCTGGCAGCAGAAATTTCTGATGTGCCAGAACAATCCGAGCTGCGACCGGTGGACGCTGGAGTGCAAAGGCTACCTGATGCGGGATTGGGACATGCGGGGACCAGAGTTCTTAATAATATGAAGCAACAGATGGGTCCTGTAATTAAATCGGCTGAAGCTGACAGTCTACTATCTGAGGATGTGGGGCATGGTTCGTTGTCGACTTTGGAGGAATCTTCGATCCAGACTCGGGAGCCGTTAACTGAAGGTGGCAGGGAGAAGGAGACTGTGGTGGTGACACTGGGTCGTCAGTCGGTTGTGAGGGAGAATAGGAAATTGACAGCGAAGGGTCTCAGCTTCGCCTCAATATCTAAAGGAAAAGCGAAGGGGAAACCCCTTCAATCTTCCAAATGAGGTTGGCATTTTGGAATATAAGGGGGTTTCACCTACCCCTGAAACAAAAAGGTGTTGAGGCAATGGTAAGAAAGAGGGAGATTGGTTTAATTGCAGTACTGGAGACTAAACTTTCAGAGTCTGGACTGGAAGTGTTCATGCGTAGGAGGTTTATAGGATGAAGCAGGTCAACAACTTTGCGTCTCATGGTGGAGGTAGAATTTTAATCCTGTATGATCCATTGAAGATTCAGCTGGATACTCTGGAGGTCCTTCCTCAGATTATTCACTGCAGGGTGGTATGTAAGGTATCATCCGTATCTTTCCTTGGTAGTTTTGTTTATGGGTTCCATTCCATTGTGACTAGGAGGAGCCTATGGGAGAACTTAATTAGTTGGGGTGATACACTATCGGAGCCTTGGATTCTGATGGGGGACTTCAACAATATCTTGAGACAGGAGGAGAGGTTGTGTGGTGCGGATGTGTCACATTACCAATTTAAAGACTTTTCTGAGTGTTGTGATGAATTGGGACTGTCGGACTTACAGTTCACAGGATGCCACCTGACTTGGACCAATGGTACTGTCTGGTCTAAGTTGGATAGAGTGATGGCCAACCCACTTTGGCACCAGAGGGCCTTCTTCTGCCATGTGGAATTCTTACCTTCTGGTTGTCTATCTGACCATTCCCCTGGAGTAGTTTCTTTGCTTGAGCGGCCCCGAACGGTGAATAGACCTTTTCGTTTCTGGAATTTCTTGGCAGGGCATGAGGACTTTCGGGAGACTGTTAGATCTGGCTGGGAGATTGAGATTGTAGGTTCTCTTCAATTTCAGTTTTGTCGCAAGCTTAAGCTATTGAAGGCCCCGTTGAAACTTCTCAATGAAAGGAACTTTGGGCATATTGCTTCTCGAGCTGAACGGGCTAGGAGACTCCTTAAACTGGCTCAGGTTCAGATCCAATCTCAATTTGATAATTCTGAACTTCGGGAGAAGGTTGTGGAGCTACGTAAGAATGCATTGGCCTTATCTAAGGCGGAGATGGACTACTTTTACCAACTGGCTAAATGCACCTATGTTTCTAAGTCTGATAAATGCACAAAGTTCTTTCACAGCATTGTGAAAAGAAACAAGGGACGGGGTTATGTGGCGGCTATTTCTAAGGAGGATGGTTCACTGACGGAGTCGACGGAGGAGGTAACATTGGAATTTCTTCGTTACTTTGAGGGACTTCTGGGTGCTAGTTCTCAGGTTGAGGATGTTGACCCTCAGGTGCTTCATTGTGGGGAGGTTATCTCCTCTCATCAAGCTTGTGACCTGTTGAAGGAGGTTACCTCGGAGGAGATTAAGGAGGCGCTATTCGGTATTGGGAATGACAAGGCCCCGGGTCCGGATAGGTATAGTGCACTCTTCTTCAAGACGGCGTGGGATATTATTGGTGTTCAGTTCTGTGACGCTGTCAAGGAATTTTTCTTATCAGGATCTCTTCTGAAGCAAATGAATCACACTTTGATTACTTTGGTGCCTAAATCTGCTCATGCTAATTCTGTGAGTGATTTTCGGCCTATTGCCTGTTATAATGTGATCTATAAGGTGATCTCTAAAATTCTGGCTGCGAGGCTACGACCTGTGCTCGGTGGAATTATTGATATTTCGCAATCTGCTTTTGTGGAGGGCCGGAGTATGATTGAAAATATTCATTTGGTCCAAGAGTTATTGCGAAAAATATAACAGGAAGAGGGTATCCCCGAGGTGCTTGATTAAAGTGGACCTCCGGAAAGCT
Organism: Agave tequilana; assembly: GCA_038442645.1. Classification (NCBI taxonomy): domain Eukaryota; kingdom Viridiplantae; phylum Streptophyta; class Magnoliopsida; order Asparagales; family Asparagaceae; genus Agave; species Agave tequilana. Next base: position 202,324 of record JAVJIF010010569.1, read on the forward strand.
TATGATTCGGTCTCTTGGGAATTCCTTGCTGAGGTGATGACTGGTCTTAAGTTCCCGGACAGATTTATTGGATGGATTATGCAATGTGTAACCTCTCCATCTTATTCTATTGGCCTGAATGGAGGGATATGGGGGATATTCAATGGGAAGAAGGGATTGCGACAGGGTGATCCTTTGTCTCCTTTTCTTTTTCTTCTATGCATTGAATATCTGTCGAGAAGTCTAAAGGTGAGTACAAACAGGTTTGGTTTCAAATTCCACCCTAGGTGTGGAAAGCTTAGGTTGTCACACCTGGCATTTGCTGATGATCTCATGCTCATGGCTAGAGGAGACATTCCTTCTGTCCGTATTATTATGGATAGCCTCAGGGATTTTGGATTGAAATCGGGCTTGTGCGCTAATTTGCTCAAGTCAAGCCTCTTTACGGCGGGTGTATATAGAGAGGAACTTATTCAAATGAGGCAGTTGACTGGTATCCTTGTTGGTGTGATGCCTTTCCGTTATCTCGGAGTCCCGTTGGCAGCTCAGAGACTGCAGTTGAATCATTTTGCACCTTTTGTTGATAAAATAACTATGTATATCAACGCTTGGATGGCTTCTAGCCTTTCTTTTGCGGGTAGAGCTGAGCTTATCAGATCTGTGCTACAAGGAGTGGATTGCTTCTGGCTATCTATTTTTCCGGTCCCGGGTGCTATCATAGAGAGGGTAACTCGGCTGTGCAGGAATTTCTTGTGGCATAAGCGACATCATCCGATTTCTTGGAAATCTATGTGCTTGCCAAAATCGGAAGGTGGATTGGGATTCCGAGATCTTAAAGCTTGGAATGATTCCCTGCTAGCTAAATCCTTTTGGAACATTCACAAAAAAAGGACACTTTATGGGTTCGTTGGGTGCATCACATCTACCTTAAAGGGATATCTCTGCTTGGGACTGGAAGTGTATAAGGGACGACTCGCCATTGCTCAAGAGGCTAGTTGCGATTCGTGATAAAATATGCCTTATAGAAGGGTCCGTTGCGGCGGCAAAGAGGAGGTTATCCTCTTGGGTGGTAGGTGAGCGGATGTGTATATCGCTCGGATATGAGTTTTTTCGATATAAGGGTTCCAGGCTACCTTGGCCAAGCTCAGTTGGAATTCGTATGTCACACCAAAGCATGCTTTTACTCTTTGGCTTGCAGCGCGGAAGAGGCTTCCTACAAAAGATAGATTGACCTTTCTTCAGGTTGAGGAATCGTGTGCACTCTGTTTGGTAATAAGGAATCGGCTGATCATCTATTCTTTCAATGTTCCTTCTCTGCTATGGTTTGGAGATGCATTAGAGACTGGCTGGGTATCTCTCGGGGGATGTCGACTATCTCTAGTGCTCTTAAGTGGTTAAAGAAGGAGGCGAAGGGTTCCAGTGGCAAAGCAAAAGCTAAAAAGGTGGCCCTTGCTTGTACTGTTTATCATGTTTGTGAAAACACCTAGAGGGGGGGTGAATAGGTGTAAGTGCTAATCTAGAAACTTAATGCAAACTAAGTGCGCTAAATGCGGAAGCTAATGCAAATTATGCACAAACTAATACAATACAACAAGTGTAGCCGAATTCCCCTTGCGAGGCTCTGGACTAACTCCCCTTGATTCCCCTTGAAATGGGTTGAGGCGCTATGTGAAGCTCTTGTTGGATGAGTATAAGTTAGGCACACACACAAGCAATCCAAGCAATGTGCACACACAATCAAGCCAAGCAATAAAAGATATAGCAATAAGAAATACAAGGCACAACACAAGCAATGTATAGATATGAATGAATCAATGCTCAACACAAGCAAGTATGATATGATGATGAGTATGATGCTTTGCACAAAAATAAAAGAGAGAGTTAGAGAGACAATGGATCAAAACGCAAACACCAAGATTTGTTTCGAGGTTCGAGCACCTTGCTCTACATCCCCGCCTACACCACCGTGTAGGATTTCCACTATCTCAACTCCCACCGAGGGAACCTCTACCGAAGAGGATTTCTTACAACTCTAGGAGTACCAAACTCCTCTCTCAAACAACCACCTCACAACCGAGGGGTAAGGCCCGTAGCAATACAACAACCAATACACACACCTCTACCGAAGAGGCTCACAACCAATACCACTCCGATCACCTCTACCGAAGAGGGATACAACAAATGAAGGAGGGTTTACAACAATGAGGTTTACAACAAACAACCTCAAACACTTCTCTTTCTTTTTCTCTTTTCTTTTTCCACAAAAACAAGATCCTAATAGTTTAGGATAGAAGATAGCTCAAGTGTGGAAACTAGGTGTTTTTGGAAACAAGCAACAAAGAAAAACTTCTTGGGAAATCACTTGTAGAAGATAGAAAATACAAAACAATACAATCTCCCAAAACCCTAGCTTTCTTTGATTTTCCAAAAACCCAAAACAAATCAAGATGAGAAGTTTAAAGCCCAAAAACTCTTTTAAAAACTTGTTTTAAACTTCTGAAAACCTGAGATTTTTCTCTTTTAAAAACCTTGGCCAAAATCCCAAATGAATAGGGTTTATATAGGCCAAACCAGAAAACTAGCCGTTAGGCTGATGTGGCAGTTCTGACAGCCACCGGTCGACCGGCCCGGTCGACCGCCAACGGTCAAAAATATGACCGTTGGGCACTATCGGTCGACCGGCCCGGTCGACCGAAAATTCCCGAGAGCAGAGCTCTCAACTCGGTCGACCGACCCGGTCGACCGGTTCTGTACTTAACAGACGTGCACATCTGTGCACATCGGTCGACCGGATCGGTCGACCGGCCCTTTGGTGCGGTCGACCGGCACGGTCGACCGACCAGCCTGTCAGCCCAAAAACCAGGTCAGAAATTTTGGGAAAAATATTTTACAAAAATCTTTTATCATTTCTGAAAATTCCATAAAACTTGTTTTATCATTTTATGTTAAAACATAAACATGTGATAAAAATTTCAAGACAATATATCAACATATCAATTTATTTTTGTGTCTTGCAAATTTTATCAAAAACAAAACTTGTATTTTTATCAAACTTGATTTTTCCAAAACATGAATAGGGATATCAAAATAAGTTTGTTTAGCAAGTTAAACCATGTATGTATAACTAGAATACATCTACTATACATATAAAACATGTAAACTTGTTTTGATCAACTATTCATAAAAAAAAACAAAACTCAATCATAAAATGTGTGTGATTTGTGCACTTGAGCATATCAACTAAACTAAGCTTTACAAATGGATCAAAAACTCTATCTAAACTAGGATACCTAAGTCTTCTTGACGATCTTCATCTTCAAGTAGACTTGCTCCAAAACTCCGTGATTCACCAAGTGCAAAGGTATGATCTTTAAGCTTTGGCACCGGAATCATCATGAATAGCTTCTAATCATCTTGTTGAAGCTAATCACCAACCTAATATCCTGTTAATGATCTGAAACTTAGAAACACAAGAATATTAGTAAACATAACTACATGAGTGTTGATCATCATCAAAACTAGAGTGGAAGGCCATTGGGCCAACAATCTCCCCCTTTTTGATGATGACAAAACTCATGGAGTTATATATGCATGGATTAAAGTTAAGCTTCAAGAAGCTCCCCCTTAACTCATGCATACACAAATAAACAATAATATGCAATGCATGACAAATGCATATAAACATGGTGCTCTAGATACCAATGGAATATTCAACATAAAATATGCTCTAGATACCAATTACAAAGCAAACTCTATAAATCAACCAAACTTACTATTCTTGAGATTAAAACATAATATATGCATATAAAACATAAGCATGCATATAAAACACAAATACTTCTCCCCCTTTTTGTCAATCATCAACAAAGGGGTAATCAATCAAAACCATAGATAAAATGAGGGGTAAAAATCTTTCTCCCCCTTTTTGTCAAACAAAACAATAAAAGACAATGTTCTCCCCTTTTTTGTCTAAAACAAAAACAAAAAAAAACAAAATCAATAAGGGGTGACTACAAACATGATATCAATTAAAAATATGTCAATGAAGCATCTTGATACCAATAAACAAGAATCAATATATGTTATATGCTATATACATTCATGAAGAGGAAGACGCAAAGTTAGCTTCCCTACACATATGCATTACATGAAGAAGGGATGACAAGCCCCAATTCACATAACACATATTATGTAATGTATAAGAGAAGATGTGAAGCTCCCCCTACACACGTATATCATATAAAGAAGAGTTGTCAAGCTCCTCAATTTATAATATACTCAACATGAATCTATATGTAAGAGAGATGTTAAGCTCTCCTTGCATATAGGAAATACAAATCAAAACTTTGAATATTTTCTTTAAACAACATTTTGAGATACCAATTGTAATTAAACATAAATCTTGAATTCCTAAAACATGAATCTTGAAACCAAAACACATTTGAATTTCTTAAATGTGATACCAATTGTAAATATTTTACCAATTGAAAAGATTTTACATAGAAACATTGATACCAATTGTAAGAATTGTTCATTTTAAAACATATAAACAAATTTTAATCATAAAGTGTGGGAGTACAAATACCAATTGAAATACAAAATCAAATTTTCTCCCCCTTTATGAAAAATAAACTAAAGACATGCATAGTCTTGATAACAATTTAAAAGTAATCAATTTAAACAAAATTGAAACTCAAGCACTAGCATAAACACAAACATATATATGTATGAAAGATAGATACCAATAGAAATTGATATACTTGGAATTTAAAGCATACATACATACAAAACATATATGAGTATACAAGAAGATCAAAATGATACCAATTGAAAGAGTTCAATGATACCAATTGACATAACAATAAGTTCAAGTGTATACATCATATTATCTACCACCCAATCATAATTCAAGTTTTAAAGATTTTCAATTTAGGGCATACATGAACATCATCTCCCATCCTACCGCCCTTGGATGGTAGGGTTTTCAAAATAGATTTGAAAATATAGCTTAGTTTGAAAATCACTACCAAATTGAAGAACATCGCAACTAGTTAAATGGAAAGCTTGTTAACTAGTACGAAATCCTTCAAGCAAGGAATAAAACAAAATTGTTTTTCATAAACATGAAATTCACATCATATCAAACACTCAAGTTCAATTAGGCATAAATAAGACTCATGAAAACAAAACATGAGCAAGCAATAGATGTGAGTGTACAAATAAAATATGAAGATCTTAAATATGAAAATTAGGCAATAAGCTCAATTATTCTTTAAAACACGAAAATCATCAAAACTATCTAATCTTCAAGGCATATGTATGTCTAATACAAACTAAAGTATACATACATATCCAAAACATAACGAGTCCACAAAATATATGCATGAAGGCACGTGGCTCAAAAAGGATACTCATGTATAGTCAATAATTTGGATAAGATAGACATATACATGAAGTTAAATATTGAACACATGAAAAACATGAAAATCATGATAAGCTAAATTTTCATCAAGGCAATTTTCATTTCAAGGCATATGTATGAATTGTCAACACAAGAAGTATACATACATATCCCTAAACACAATTGAGTCCATAATATAGATTTGCATGAAAGGCAAATGACTCAAGGGTATACATGTATATCTTAAAGTTTGGCAATACAACATATACATGAAGTGAAATACACAATCATAAAGCAAATTCAAAAAATGAGAATACAAGTTTAATATGTATGAATCATCAAAACTAGACTATACTAGCACATCTAATGGGTTCAAATAACCATTCAATCCTTATCATATATAGATTTATTTGTAGCCCACTCTATGTACAAGTATATAACTAGTCTTAATGAAAACTAACATCTAAACATATACTCAAAACATGAAACATCAAAAACACGATAAAAGTCATCATGGAAAACTATAACATGATTATTATGAGAATTCACATGTATTAGATTCATGATGTACATTATAGTTTAAACAAAAGTGAGAACACTAATTATGGGATCATATAAGCATGTGTGTCTCAAATACTATACATGTATGTCTAGGATCTAATAAACATGGAATGAACATACTAATCCAATGACAATAAAAACATGCTATAAACTATGAACATGAAAAGCAAGTAAACAATAAATGGAGTAAAGAATTGTTACCAAACCGAAGAAGCAACTCTCCTTATCTCCAAAACATGGTGGTCATCTCCACCAAATTTTCCCTTGAAAGTGATGCATCCATTTGATTTCCATGAAGTACGGAACGCATCCACTCCAAGGTGTCATCACTCTCACGTCATGTGAGAGCCCACACCTACATCAAAAACAATAGGAGGGGTGGTGGTCTTGGTACCCATACTCTTTTGGGTCCATGGGGGTTAGTCTCATTTCTAACCCAAACAAATTTCTTTGCTAAATTAGGAGTATGTAATCTATCATAACAAAATTTAGCAAGATGGCCCTTACGACCACAATGTGTACAAGTGTACACATGAGCATACATGGTGTGATGGTGTCCGTGAGGAGCATGTGTATGCCGTGGAGGGTGTGCATGCATAGAAGATGGAACTTGTTTCTTTCGAACCAAAGTTTCCAACCGTGAGTGGTTCATGGCACATTGGCTCATAGTGGAGCCCAAACAATCAACCTTCTTCTTAAGCAAACAAATATCATCATTAATCTTAGAAGAAGAAGTGGCATGCAATAGGTGAAGTGTGTGACACTACCCTAGCATGGGAAAACATGTGCATCAATTATTTTGCAAAACAATGTTTTTCTTTTAAACAAACATCTAGATCATTTGAAATAGAAATGATTTTATTTTTTCAAATCAACATTCTCTTTTAAAACAAAATCAACTTTTGAAGACAAGTTCTCATTTTCTTCAAAAGAACATGGCAATTATTTTTAGATTTTAAAAAATTATTTTCTTTAAGTGCAAGATCAAGTTGAGATTTTAATGAATCCCTCTCATTAGTAATCTCCTCTTTCTCTTGCAAAACAACATCAAGTCTAGCAATCAATTTTTATTTTCATCATTAATGCCTAGACTCTTCTTTTTCAACAAGTTATATTTTTCTATTAGTTTTTCACAAACAATAGATAGTTCTTCATTTAAAGCATGGGGATCAACAAAATCATTTGAAGAACTAGCACAATCATTACTATCTAGTTGAGTTTCCGATTGTACCTCAAGGGAGTCATTCCCTTGGACCATGTAGCATTGTTGTGGTTCGGATTCTCCACTAGATTCCTCTTCTTGTTGGATTTGGACTTGAAGCTCCGAGGTGGTGGTGGTTGTCAATTTGTTCCACACTGCAAAGGCGGAATCAAAGTTAGAAAACATAAGAGATAATCTTTAGGAAGTGTGCTTCTAATAGCCTCTAGGGCTTGGGCATTGGCCCCTATATGATTGCAATCACTAAGGAAGGATTCCTTGGTAATAGCAAGATAAATTTTATGACCTAGGGTTTGTAAATAAACAGTCATCCTAATCTTCCAAACATGAATGTTGGAAGGGTCATACATAGGTGGGGTCATGAAGGCCATGGTAAACTAAATATGAATGTGCAAACAAACAAATGCAAATGAGATTAGCAAGCAAATGGATCACTCCTAGGATGTTAAGCCTAAGTATCAGGAGCACTAGCTCTGATACCAATTGAAAAACACCTAGAGGGGGGGTGAATAGGTGTAAGTGCTAATCTAGAAACTTAATGCAAACTAAGTGCGCTAAATGCGGAAGCTAATGCAAATTATGCACAAACTAATACAATACAACAAGTGTAGCCGAATTCCCCTTGCGAGGCTCTGGACTAACTCCCCTTGATTCCCCTTGAAATGGGTTGAGGCGCTATGTGAAGCTCTTGTTGGATGAGTATAAGTTAGGCACACACACACAAGCAATCCAAGCAATGTGCACACACAATCAAGCCAAGCAATAAAGGATATAGCAATAAGAAATACAAGGCACAATACAAGCAATGTATAAGATATGAATGAATCAATGCTCAACACAAGCAAGTATGATATGATGATGAGTATGATGCTTTGCACAAAAATAAAAGAGAGAGTTAGAGAGACAATGGATCAAAACGCAAACACCAAGATTTGTTTCGAGGTTCGAGCACCTTGCTCTACATCCCCGCCTACACCACCGTGTAGGATTTCCACTATCTCAACTCCCACCGAGGGAACCTCTACCGAAGAGGATTTCTTACAACTCTAGGAGTACCAAACTCCTCTCTCAACAAACACCTCACAACCGAGGGTAAGGCCCGTAGCCAATACAACAACCAATACACACACCTCTACCGAAGAGGCTCACAACCAATACCACTCCGATCACCTCTACCGAAGAGGGATACAACAAATGAAGGAGGGTTTACAACAATGAGGTTTACAACAAACAACCTCAAACACTTCTCTTTCTTTTTCTCTTTTCTTTTTTCACAAAAACAAGATCCTAATAGTTTAGGATAGAAGATAGCTCAAGTGTGGAAACTAGGTGTTTTTGGAAACAAGCAACAAAGAAAAACTTCTTGGGAAATCACTTGTAGAGATAGAAAATACAAAATAATATAATCTCCCAAAACCCTAGCTTTCTTTGATTTTCCAAAAACCCAAAACAAATCAAGATGAGAAGTTTAAAGCCCAAAAACTCTTTTAAAAACTTGTTTTAAAACTTCTGAAAACCTGGGATTTTTCTCTTTTAAAAACCTTGGCCAAAATCCCAAATGAATAGGGTTTATATAGGCCAAACCAGAAAACTAGCCGTTAGGCTGATGTGGCAGTTCTGACAGCCACCGGTCGACCGGCCCGGTCGACCGCCAACGGTCAAAAATATGACCGTTGGGCACTATCGGTCGACCGGCCCGGTCGACCGAAAATTCCCGAGAGCAGAGCTCTCAACTCGGTCGACCAACCCGGTCGACCGGTTCTGTGCTTAACAGACGTGCACATCTGTGCACATCGGTCGACCGGATCGGTCGACCGGCCCTTTGGTGCGGTCGACCGGCACGGTCGACCGACCAGCCTGTCAGCCCAAAAACCAGGTCAGAAATTTTGGGAAAAATATTTTACAAAAATCTTTTATCATTTCTGAAAATTCCATAAAACTTGTTTTTATCATTTTATGTTAAAACATAAACATGTGATAAAAATTTCAAGACAATATATCAACATATCAATTTATTTTTGTGTCTTGCAAATTTTATCAAAAACAAAACTTGTATTTTTATCAACTTGATTTTTCCAAAACATGAATAGGGATATCAAAATAAGTTTGTTTAGCAAGTTAAACCATGTATGTATAACTAGAATACATCTACTATACATATAAAACATGTAAACTTGTTTTGATCAACTATATCATAAAAAAAAAACAAAACTCAATCATAAAACGTGTGTGATTTGTGCACTTGAGCATATCAACTAAACTAAGCTTTATAATGGATCTAAAAACTCTATCTAAACTAGGATACCTAAGTCTTCTTGACGATCTTCATCTTCAAGTAGACTTGCTCCAAAACTCCGTGATTCACCAAGTGCAAAGGTATGATCTTTAAGCTTTGGCACCGGAATCATCATGAATAGCTTCTAATCATCTTGTTGAAGCTAATCACCAACCTAATATCCTGTTAATGATCTGAAACTTAGAAACACAAGAATATTAGTAAACATAACTACATGAGTGTTGATCATCATCAAAACTAGAGTGGAAGGCCATTGGGCCAACAGTTTGGAATGCCCGCAATAGGAAAATTTTTGAAGGCCAGACTCAGGAGGTGGTTTCTACCGTCTTCAAGATCAAGCTGCACATCTATAGGACTGTATTCAATTTGGATCCAAACACCACTGTGGAGTTCTGAGAGATCTGGGATTTAAGACAGAAAAGATGGGCTGCCAGCAGAATTAGTCGACTAGTGGGTGTTTCTAGTCGACTACATTCAAGTATAGTCGACTAACCTTTTTGGCATAGTCGACTCCTGTGGCAACAGAGGCAACAGAGAAGACGGATACATCCAGATCAATTTTTCAGTCTACTTAACTTTGTGGTTAGTCGACTTGGTGCAGGTATAGTCGACTAGGCTTTCTGACCTAGTCGACTTGGTGCAGGTATAGTCGACTAATTTTATGACTTAGTCGAATGGCGCAGAAACAGAGAACGAAGCTACATCCAGATCAACTTTCAAGTCGACTTGTAATTGGGGTAGTCGACTACATTATTAGTCGACTGATCTAATGTATAGTCGACTAATAGGACATTGATTTGGATTGTGGGGATACATTGTAATGGGATAGTGAGCCAGGTATTGGCAGTTAGGGGGGGTTATACTGTATAGCCGGTTTGGCTTACATTTAGGTTCGATAAATAAAATTTACATTCTCCAAAAAAAAGGCAATGTTGTATCATAAGACCAGATATTAACAAAATCGCATTAGTAGGTGCTCTCTCAAGTTGTTTTTAAAAATTAGATAATTCTCTTTTATCCTCTCCCAACATAAAAGAGACAGTTTCTTTCCCCAAATTGACCACCCTTCACATTTCTTAAAAGAAAAGAGAAAGGGGAAAGAGGTGGCAAGTAAGAAGAAAAGCCATCTTATTGATCATCTTTCATTTCATGTAGTTTTTAGCAAGACAGAATAAAATAAAAGAAAAGAAAAAAAAAAACATGAACAGTATATCAACCAAGCCTCCCCTCACAAAAACAAGAAAAAAGAAAAAGGAAAAAAAAGAAAAGAAAACAAACCTACTCTTCTTTCTATCACTTTAGCAAAAAAATATTGTTTACTACTAATCCCTAGACAGTGGTGGAGCCAAGCGGGCAAGGAGGGCATGTGTCCCCCTTGGGCCCCTCCCTGTAATTTGTTCCCATGGTCGAGCTCGAGGCCGACAAGGAACCATAGTTCTCGCGCCGCTAGAGAGAGATCATGCAGTGGCGGGCGGGCGCCACGGGGAGGTTTGCCCTTGATTAAGTCCTTGACCTCGCGCTTGAGGTCGGGCTCGCCAGGTCGACAGAGGTAAGGGAGAGAATCAGGAGAAAGCTCGCATGGCTCGCTGGAGAAAGAGAAAGCTCGGATACTACTCGACCCAATTAGCCCGCCTTACCCATTTAGTAAATGGGTTGGGTAGGCCTGTTTGGCACCCGATTAAAGTCCTAAAACCCAGCTCCAACCCTAAAAATCTACTGTGGCCCCAATTCCGACCACACTTATTTTCATCCTCACATCCGCTCGCGCTTCGCCGACTCCTTCTCTCGGACCTCATCGTTGGCTGGCAGTGACCATCACCGTCGAGTCGCCACGTCACCTCCTTCCTTCTTCTCCGCTGACAAAAGGATGAGTTATCGATCCATCTCATCCTCTGTTTTTAAGTTCTAGAAATGACGCACGGATGTGTGAATTTGTGATCTTTTCTAGTTTTCTCCTGAGATACTATCAAATTTGTGGGAAGGATTGTTCATTTTGGGATTCCATGCTATTTATTGCTCAGATTGCATCTCTATTGACTGATTTGTGGGTCTGTATGTTTATATATTGATTTTAGATCTTAATAAAGCTTTTGTCTTTTGTTTTTTGATGATGATAATAGTTGATTCTGCCACGTGTTAGTTTGAAGAGTACAGAATATGTTTTTGGTTGGTTGTCTTTTATTGGTCTAGGTCTGGACGTTGGTTCTGGCGTCATGTAAGACTTACTTTGTTACATGAAATTGGTGTGTTTTGTCCCTATTTTTTGGGGTTTTCAGAGCGATACCGATGATTTTTAAGTTGTTTGGTGTAAGAAAAGTTAGCTCCCGTAATTGCTTGGATCCAACTAGCATATAATGATGAAAACACATTAATCTAATACTAGTCTTCTGTTTCATTACTTTATTGCTCCTTAGATATTATTTTGTTCATGTATCTTTATCTTGATATATGTAGTGGTCAGTTTTCATTCTCCTTTGAGATCACGACGCATGTCCTTCTTTCAAAAGGCACCCTAAGCGGTTGGCGACTCCTTCATCGAGTCCAACAAAGATGCATGAGGAAACTCACGATTTCATTCCGAGGTCGCATTCAGTTTGGAGTTATTCTTTTAGACTCTCAGCCAATCTGGAGTAATTCCGCAATCTAAAAACCGCAATCTCCATAATGAAAACCTCCACAATGTCTGTCACTTTACTCTGGTTACATCTTAGCAGTAGGATCCCCGCCATTAACAGATTCGGTTATGCGGTTAGGTCATCCTCACGTTCAAAATGTTACAAAACTCCTACTACATTGGGGGTTGTTATGGATAATAGGGATATCTCTGCATGACAATCCAACAATCAAGTGGCGTGATCTAGGCAGTATAAAGCAATCACAACATGCAAATAATATAGTTATGGAGATCCGAAGTTTATGCATCCTCAATTACAACTTCCACGGGTATATATGTACCTCGATCTCGATGAAGAAAGGGGTTCGCTTATGATTATCACCGAAAACACTACACACAAGCACTCTTTTGCTTGTTTTTACTCAAAAATAAGAATTTCTCATTCTTACGCTCGAGGGTCTTTAGCCGATACTACACCGGTGCTCCTCACCTGAAAGATGTTCTCTCTTTTGTCGTGTTTTTCCGCAGGATCGATGGGAGCGTCCGATAGTCTGTGACGAAAAATCCCCACCACAATATGAAAATTGATATAAATTTATTTTCTTTGAATGAAATCAAATATCTTTGGATTTATCTTCTGATACTTCTCTTTCTCTTTGATTCATTTATTACTACCACAGTCCTTGAAAATTTTGTTTAAAAACTGAAATTGTTCAAACTTCTAGAAAAAATTTCATTTGTTCATCTAGAAGAATAGTTTAATTTTCGTTTGAAATTCTTTCAGTTTGAAGAATAATTTTAATTGAACTTAATTATTTCTTATATACAAATAAATTACTCTAAGTATATTTATTGTATTTTGTAAACATTGCATATTGAATCTACATCGTGAATATCTCTAATTTTTAATTTTATAAGTTAATTAAAATTACAAAGAATCATGGACAAATTTCTCATAAGAAAATTAAAACACGACTAGAGTTGAAGCTTAAAAGCATGTCTCAATCGACTTTAGAATCCTGACTACGTCACTGTCCCCGGGTATTATTACAAGATTATCTCCATCTCCTCACAAAATCCATCCAGCAGTCCTCTTCTACATTGGCCCGTAATATAATTCAAAATGAAAATTGAAATCTCCACTCGCTCCCACATCTTATAGCCCTGCCCTCTGATTTGATGTGATTTGCCTGCCTTTTCCCTTGATCTCGACCTGCTCAGCCTGCCGACTTCATGGCCACTGTAATCGCGCGTGGCTCGCAACTCGCATTTGAGCTGGGTTCCACCTTTTTCTTTAGATCATAGCAGCGTCGCGTGCATCAACCGCCATGAGACGGCAAGAACAGAGAGGGGCATCATCCCCAGCGCTCTTGATGCGATGCTGTTGCTGCTCACCTCATCACCGCTCATGAACACCATCGACTCGTTTATTATCGGCAACTCTCCATCGTTCTTCCCTGATTTCTGGCTGCAACCAAACAAAAAAAAAAAATTGAAACATGATTTTAAAATGCTTAATCTTTTCTTAAAAAAATCCAAAAGAAAAAAATAACCCGTACTAAAAGGGAAAGAAGAGAACTACCCCTCAAAATGAAGAGTTAACAAATCCAATTTTTTAACAGATTAAGAGATAGCTCTTCTATTTATATAGAATTTGCTTATATCCTATCAAACACTCAAATCTGCACAAAATCATATTAAATTTTTTTATTTTAGGTTTATTTTTTATTTTGTCCAAGGAAGCCTTATTTAATACCAAAAAAAATTCAAGATAATGTACTATACTCAACTCTAGCTGTCAGCGTCACGTGGCCCCTACACTAACCGACGCAGTTCGCTGCTCACCACCTTTGCAGTGTCGGTGGGCCCACCCAAAAGCAAATTTTGCTGCCCCCACTACCAATAATGTACAAGCGAATCCATTATTATTTTAATGACTTCTCTCACCTGGGCACAGCGGGGCAAAACGTGATGACGTAATCCGCATTCGCACATGTGAAGGTCGACGTACCGTCGTCATACGCGTAGCTATACGCCACTGGGGCACGCGTTCTTGAACAGCTGCGAGTACGACGTAGGCTTACACGTATTCGGGTTCCCGTACGCCCCACG